>JAMAJE010000326.1:0-11694 GCA_023629255.1 Pichia sp. PB3310
TTGATGTGAAATAGAATCTAAAAGATTACCACAAGCCGTGCAAAAAATAAGTGATCCAACAGCTGACATTTTGTTTGTTATGTATATAATATATTATAATATAATATAATATTATATTATAATTTTTTAACTTTTTGTAACAAGATTTAATCTAAAATTAGTTGTAATGATAATAATAATATTTCATCCTCTTTTTTTTTTATTTAATCAATCAAAGTGAAAAATTCATAAAGAGTAAGTAAAAAAAAAAAAAAAAAAAAAAAAATGAAAAAATGAAAAAAATGTAAAAAATGAAAAAAATGAAAAATTCGCATTCACGATTCATCCACCAACTTGACAAACAAATTTGAACATCTATTTTAATACGGACCTTTAAAACTTGTTATTAGGAAGTGGCAAATTATATGAAATTTTCTAATAATCTTAAAAATAATACAATAAACAATGGCCCAACAAATGTCGATGCCAATGCCAGATATGTCCAATGCTATAATGGCTCAAGATGAACTTGGACGTCCGTTTATTATTGTTAGAGATCAATCAAATAAGACACAATCTTCTGGTTTAGATGCATTAAAATCTCATATTCAAGCAGCTCGTCAAGTTTCTGATATTCTGAGAACTTCACTTGGACCACGTGGATTAGATAAAATTTTAATTTCTCCTGATGGTGATATTAATATAACTAATGATGGTGCAACAATTTTAACAGAAATGCAAATTGAAAATGAAATTGCAAAATTATTAGTTGAATTATCAAAATCTCAAGATGATGAAATTGGTGATGGTACAACAGGTGTTGTTATACTTGCAGGTGCATTATTAGATCAAGCATTAAAATTAATTGAAATGGGTATACATCCAATTAAAGTTGCAAATGGTTATGAAAAAGCATCAAAAATTTTATCAGATCATTTAAATGAAATCGCTGATGAAATTTTTATTGATAGAAATAATTTATCAAATAATTTATTAGAATCGAGTGATTTATTTAAAGCTGCTAAAACTTCTTTAGGTTCTAAAATTGTTAATAAAAATCATAATCAATTTGCTAAAATGGCAGTTGAATCAGTCTTAAAAGTTGCAGATTTAAATAGAAATGATGTTGATTTTGAATTAATTAAATTACAAGGTAAATTAGGTGGTTCAATTTCAAATTCTAAAACAATTAATGGAGTTTGTATTGATAAAGATTTTTCTCATCCTCAAATGCCAAAAATTATAAATAATGCTAAGATTGCAATTTTATCTTGTCCATTTGAACCTCCAAAACCTAAAACAAAACATAAATTAGAAATCTCTAATGTAGATGAATTTAAATCATTACAAGATTATGAATCAAAAAAATTTACTGAAATGATTGAACTAATTAAAAAGTCAGGTGCAAATTTAGTTATTTGTCAATGGGGTTTTGATGATGAAGCAAATTCTTTATTATTATCAAATAATTTACCTGCAGTTAGATGGGTTGGAGGTAGTGATATTGAATCAATTGCAATTACAACTAAAGGTAGTATTGTTTCAAGATTTGAAGATTTAACTTCAGAAAAATTAGGTTATGCTGATAAAGTTTATGAAGTTGAATTTGGTACAACTAGGGATAAAATGATTATAATTGAAAATTCAGATATTAAAGTAAAAGATAAAGTTAATACAGTTACTAATTTAATTAGAGGTTCAAATAAAATGATTGTTGATGAATCAATTAGATCATTACATGATTCTTTATGTGTTGTTAGAAATTTAATAAAAAATAATAAAATAGTTTATGGTGGTGGTGCAGTTGAAACTTCTTGTTCATTAAAAATAATGGAAGAAGCTGATAAACAGAAAGGTATTGATCAATATGCATTCCGTGCTTTCTCTCAAGCATTGGATGTTATACCTATGTCATTAGCTGAAAATTCAGGTTATAATCCAATTGAAGAATTAACAAAATTAAAAGCAGCCCAAATTTTAAATAAAAATCATAACCTTGGTATTGATTGTTTAGGAAATAATAATAATAACATGAAAGATTTATTTGTTATTGAAACTTTTATTGGTAAAAAACAACAACTTTTATTAGCAACCCAATTAACCAGAATGATCCTTAAAATTAATAATGTTATTGTATCTGGTAAAGATCAATACTAATCTATCACTGTATATTTATTTACTTTTGCTATAATTTTATTACATATATATCTTTCTTCTTTATATAATCAATCATTTTTCTTCATGAACACTCTCTTGCTTGAGCCTTTCAACGACTCTTGGATCATAAAAACTTGACCATATACGAGCCGTACTGAATACACCTGTAGTAGATGCATTTATTCTTTCCATAGACTTTTCAACACGGTTCATACTTGTTAATGTTGAATCCATTAACTCTGTTACCTGTCGAATTGATTGGGCTCGGAGCTTTAAAAACAATGGGCTGTATTCTTTATCCATAATAGTTTTTCAGGAAACAGGGATAAGTATATATATACTAAAGAAAAAAAGTGAAATTAGACTTTGTAGTAAAATTGCAAAATCAATCAAAACAAACATCAATAAGTAAAAAAAAAACATATACCAGATGTGGAATTTGGAATTTGGAATCAGGAATCAGGAATCAGTCAATCGCAGTTTTATTTTATCTCATTCGCCTTCACATCAATCGATAGATAACGTTAACTACCTCTTTCTGTAATCATCTATTAGTTGCAAAGATAAACATGTTACAATATACAAGGCGATGGGGGCTGTCTGTAAGGACACTCCCAGTTTTTACAAGATCATTGGCGACATATCCATACCAGGGGAGAAAGCCAATCAATGAAGCAACTATTATTGAGAATTCTAATCTCGGTGAAGATACTAATATTAGTGACACCGGTTTCATTTTACAACAAAAGAATAAAACAACTTTATATATAGATCATATCTGTCCACCAAAAGAATCTAAATGGGATATCAAACAATTTATTTCACCATTGATGTATCCAACTACTGCTGATTCAATTACCAAATATGTTCATGAATTAACATCATCTTATAAGAATGTTGAAATTATTCCTGTACCAAGAGATGGTGGTGCATTTGTTACATTTCAATTACCTGCTGCAACAACCCCTCAGTTATATAATAAATCTTTAATTTATAATTTAAGTGAAAAGGTTGTTAAGAAACATAGATTTTTATTAAGAATTGGAATCTTCCCAGTTAAAGGTATTCCATGGGTTGAAGATATGGGTAGATATGCATCAAATACTCTAAAAGTGAAATTTGAAGGTGATGAATTATCTCAAGAATCTTTATATGCAATGTTTAGAAGATATGGTAAAATTGCTGATATTACATTACCAAAACCAGGAGAAATGGATAGAGTTGCATTAGTTACATTTTGGACAAATAGGAGTGCAATTTGTGCTAGACATTGTTTAACCGGTTCAGATGTTGGTGGTACCATTGTTCATATTCATTATAAAAAGAAAATTAATGATCATTGGTTACCAACTTTTGTTAGAGATCATACAAGAATTGCGATTCCTCTGTTTTTAGCATTGGCTGCTGGTATTGCAGTTTTAGTTTTTGATCCAATTAGAAGCTGGTTTATTAAAGAAAAAATTAAAGGTGAATTGGATTGGAGTAAAAGTTTATGGTTGAAGGAAATTTGGAGGGGTTGGATTACAACTAGAAACAAGGTTAAAGGTCTATTGAATTATAAAGAAAATGATGATGAAGAATGGGAATTATGGAAAGAAATTGATGATTTGATGGAAGAAAGAACGAAGAAAGCTAAAGATTTGAAAATTTGGTTAGAAGAAAATGTTAATTCAATGATTGTTGTTCAAGGTCCTGCAGGTAGTGGTAAAAGAAATTTAGTTAATAGTATGGCCTTAGACGGTAGAGATAATGTTTTATCAGTGGATTGTGAAAATATTATCAAATCTCGTAAAGATTATCAATTAATTCAAAATTTTGCACATGAATTAGGTTATTTCCCAGTTTTTTCATTTTTGACAAGTGTTTCAAGTTTTGTTGATTTGTTTGTTAAAAGTTTGACTGGCCAAAACGCTGGACTGACTGAAACTAAAGAATCACAAATTCAAAGTATGTTAACTTTATCAGTTGGCGCAATTAGGGACTTGGCTTTAACTAATTATCATGAGTTAATGTCAGCAAATACCGATTTCTATATGAAGGAGGAAGATTATTTGCAACAAAATCCTCAATGTAAACCAGTTATTGTTATTGATAGATACCAAGCTTCAAGGAAAAAAAATCAAGCAAACTCCTTTATTTATAAATCAATTGCTGAATGGGCAGCCAATTTAGTTCAATTAAATATTGCTCACGTTATTTTTATTACTGATGATGTTGGATCCGTTCAAGAATTAGTTAGTGCATTACCAACAGCTCCATTGAAAAGAATTGTTTTATCTGATGCCTCAGAAATTGCGTCAAATATTTATGTTGAACATTCGTTAGGCAAAGATAAAAAATTTGATTTAGAAAAGAATAAAGATGATTTACATAAATACACTAAATTATTAGGTGGCCGTATGAGAGATTTACAAATGTATGTTCGTCGTATCAAAACAGGTGATTCACCAAAAGAAGCATTCGAAGGTTTAACACAACAAGCAGTTGAACAATTATCACAAGTTTTCCTTACATCTACTAAAGATTATGGATTCAATGTATCACAAGCTTGGCAAATAATTAAACTTTTCACTGTGAAACCTGAAATTAACTATGAAGATATTTTTCTTTTACCTATGTTCAAAGCAAATACATTTAATATTCTACAAAGTATGGAAAACGTGGAGTTAATCCGTTTAATCAGAGTTGACGGTGTTATTACTAAAATCGTTCCAGCAAAACCTGTGTTTGCAATCGCTTTCAAGCAAATGGTTAATGATCCTGAAATATACCGTGCAATTGAGAAAGAATGTTTGTTAGGTAAAATTGAATTTGAAACTAACCGTATACGGAAATTCATTGAAGAACTGAACAGATTTAAAGAAGTTCCTGAATCCAAATTATTTAAGGAGAGATTACAATATCTTAGTGGTAAAATTGAAGGTGGAAGCAAAATAGTTACGCAATGTGAAAAAGAAATGTTGAAATTAAAAGATCTCAAATGAAGTTTGAAATTCTGACTATTTATGTATGTATATAGGAAATAAACAAATAAAGATAAAGAACCTATTATTTATATTTTAATTCTTTTGTTATGTTAATAAATTAGCAAAGTAATTCTAATGCGTCTGATGCAGATAATCTTGAGCTCGTTTCGTATTTTATTAAACCTTCAAATACCGTCTTCAATTTATTGGTATCTTCATTTTCTTCAATAAATAGTTTTGGAACGATATCTTTTAAAGGTTTGGGCTGCTTCGTGAAAAAGGTACGATTCAAAGAATCAAAAGATACCAATCCTTGGCAATCCGACCAATCACTAGGTGGTGATCCAAACGTAGATATTATATTTGAAAGCAATACTAAATCGCTATACATTGCATCTTGTTCAAATATAGGTTCACCATTATTACTGAGTAATAAAGTAAGAATAATTCCTAATGCCCAAATATCGACTTTGTTGTTATAATCACGTTTTGAAAGGAGAAGCTCAGGTGCCTTATACAAACCTGTTGCTATATCGGTGAATTTTTGTTCATTACTTTCAAGACCATTATTGTTCGGCAATTGATATGATATACCAAAATCAATGATTACGGGAGTATTTAAATCAGATTTTGAAACTAAAATATTATTCGGATTAAGATCCCTATGAATTACATTTTGTGAATGAATCCATTTTAAACCATTCAATATACCTTTTGTTAATGATTTTACATAATTTATAGGGACTGTATTTATTTTAATTTGTGTAATTGTGCCATCTAAATTAAATCTGCTTCGACTTTTAATATATTCTTTAAAGCAATTATTTAAGGTCATATCATAATATGGAAATATTAAACCATATTCTACTTTATTAAATAAAACATCTTGTAAAACGATTACATTATTTTGATTTATTCCTTCAGTTTCTTGTGCATGTTTTAAATCATTGAGGATCTTTATTTCATTTCTAATATTATGCGGTGGTTTAATATCATCAGGGTCAACAATTTTCAAAGCATAATAAGATGTGTCGTTATTTTCATTCGTTTTACTGATTTTATAAATGTCAGAAAACCTTCCCCCACCAATTTTAGCCAATGTCTTCCATTCATTGGTTCTAAAAGCCTCCATTGCCTTTTATTTAATGCGCTAGTGTTTTATTTTTAAAAAAAAACAATATCTAAAGGATTTAATGAAGAAAAATATATGATACATCATCCATCTGTTATGAGATATGAGCAATCTCAACAATTAGAAGAAAAAATGGCAATGAGCGGGTTACTTGAAATTTAATTTAAGGTTATGCGGTGCCAATGATTAATTTTAATCAATTATCTATCATATCTTAGTTTAAGCCATCATGAATAAATTAATTAATGTTTGGGAATTGGGTATCTTTGTTCTTTTAATCACTTGCTAGAAATTAAATTTATTACTTCAATTTCTATTTTATTTATTCTTATTTATAAGTGTGACGTTAATGTAATAAAACAATGACGGTGCCATTATCAAGTGATGATCAACCATTGTTGAATACAAGATACCAGAGAAATGTCGATGAGATAAATGATATATTAGATGCCAACGATATTGATCGACTTCGAGAATTAATATTCACTGAAGATGGTTTGGTTAACAAAGAAATTAGACAAAGAGCATGGCCATTGCTTATCGGATTAGATCCATTTTTAGATATGTACCTTAAAGAAACGATTAAACAACATGTATCTACTGATATTGTTCATAAAGATGCAGAACAAGTTTTAAAAGATGTTGAAAGGTCATTTATTTATTTAAATAATAACAATTATAATGAAAATGAAAGTGAAAATGAGAATGAAATTAAATTACTAAAGAAGAGATTAAATACATTGATATTAAGAATTTTAAATGTGATTCCAGGTATTAATTATTATCAAGGATATCATGATATTGCATCAATAGTTATTTTAACATTTGCTGATGATGATGAAGCATTTAAATTTCTCTATATTTTAACATTAAGGTATTTACGTGATCATATGATGAATGGAATTGATCCAACAATGAATCAATTAGATTTAATACCCGAATTAATGGGACGTTTAGATACCGATTTATATGAACTTATTAAACCATTAAAATCAGTTTATGCGATAAGCAGTATAATTTCAATTTTCACTCATGATATTACTAATTTTAATAATGTCTCAGTAATTTGGGATTTTATATTAAGATTTGATGATCCACAAATGATTATTTATATTTTTGTTTCATTAATGATATATTATAAAGATGATATTTTCATGGATTTAAATGAAATGAGTGATTCTACAGTTAATTCTAAAGATACATCTTATGATTTGGATATCATTCATGTTGTTTTAAGTAAATTTATTAGAACACATCTAAATATTAGTTCATTAGATTCTAAACTTGAGATTTTTAATGTTCTGAAAATGGCAATAACTATAAAAAAGAAAATCCCATTAACTAAATTAAAATCATTTAATAAGATTTCTCAATTTTCATTTTTAAAAAGTAAATCTACATCGTTGACGATATTGTCATTACAAATTGAAGAATATCGTAAATATGAGAGAAAACAACGTAAACGTAATGAAACTATAAAGAAGCTTCAAAAATCCAATTTGATAATAAAGAGAAATTTTTCAAAAGTGCCAATGATAATTAAAGTATCTATTGGGTTTGGTATAATTGCTATTATTTTACATACTACTATCAAATCTAGCACAAATAGATTAGGTATTGGGATTGGCGGGGGTGATATTTCTAAAATGATGGGGGCATTTTGGAATTGTCTTAAACAAAAACTACAATAACAGAAGGACAATATATACAATAGATGGTTATAGTCATATGATATATTATATAATAGTAATATATAATATATAATAAATACCCTAACCTTATGGTTTCCATCTTATCTTATCAACTGATGATGACAGTTGCAATTATGTAAAAAGCAGAAAAGCGGGAAAACCTGATTATATATATATATATATATATATATAAGGCTCATCGTTTTTTTTATACTTTATTTCAGCCTTTCCTTACTTTCTCTTCCGTTTTTATTTTCTTCTTATCCTATCTTTCTTCATAAAAACCAGCGGCGATCATGGAAGACATGGAGGTTTATCACATTTATACAGATGGATCATGTTCTCGGGATAAACTGAATGGTGCTAAGGCTGGTTATGGAGTATGGTTTGGTGTCGAAGACAAGCGAAACTCCGGCGGACCTCTCAATCAAATCTATGAACAGAACGCCATAAATGCTGAACTATATGGAATATACAGGGCATTGACACAAATTTTTGATGAAGTTTATAATAGAAATAATGGTGTTAATACTAATACACAATACATAAATAAAATAGTCAAGTATGTGATATTCACTGATTGTACTGAAGCCATTCGCCTACTACATCGTTTTCAACATTCACGATCACGAGATACCGCCTGTATCTTAGGTAATTGTCTGCTGTATTATGAAATGGTGTTAAAAAGATGTGTGATTGATTTTGAGTACGTCAAAGGTCACAGTGGCAACTTAGGAAATGAATGTGCTGATTTGTTAGCATATCTTGGGTCTACCTTATAAGGAAGATATGCAGGAAAATGCAAAAGTTAAATATGAAAAATAAAATAAATCCGCTTAATATATAAAATATATATGGTATTCGGTTAATCATAAAAGATATTTTTAATGGGTTTTTCCTAGAATTAGGATTAAATTTATAAAGGGAATACAATCCCTTTTTATACTTGCAGAGGGAATATTGTATTTACCTGAATTTGTAGTTTGCTCAATAATCAATTGTTTCTTAATCGAACATATCCAATATTCTTTTAGATTTAGTTGTATATCAGTTATTGATTGAATCATCCTTTGCAGTGACCCATAAAACATCTCATTTTTATAATCTATTTCTGTATTCATTGCATGTCTTTTTGGTCTGATTGAGGAATTCAATAAAAAATTTGGTACTTATGATTATCAGGATTATGCAAATGAGAAAAAAAATTGGATATTGATTTTCTCCCTTTAGCAATTCCGTTTCTTCTATTGTCATATTATTATATCAAACATCGCAATATTAAGAGAGTATATTGAAAATCAATAAAACCAGGAATAGATGCTTCAAAATATATTGAAATATACCGCATGAAAATAGTATTCATGTTATAAGGAAATATACTGCTTGTTGTCTGAAAACTTACAATTTGAATATCAACGGATTAAAAATTAAGGTAACTAAATCAACTTGAACCTTTAGTGGACTGTCAATTGAATTGAAAAAATTGATATGTTACAAAAAACTAACAGATTATAATAATAGAGTTTCGTAACTGTGTTTCATAGCTTTCTACGCAGTAAAATAAAATAATATTACATTTTGAAAACAAGAATAATTAATATTAATGTATTATCAATTTATCAGTCGATGTAGATTTTTTTTATTTTAACAAATTTGGTGACGGTACATCAGATGTTTTCAAATGAGCTGGTGTAATGTAATATCAGTATTAATTTTAATATATATAATATAATTAGGCGTTGAAATCAGTATTTCCGACTATATACGGTCGCACTTTACAAGAATATAAATTATATGCAGGTGATTAATATTCGCAAGGTACTAATTGTTAGTTGAGTTGTCATCGCACTTGGCGCTCCGGTTTAAGTAATAATGTCATAATCCGTGATGTTTAGATTGCTATTGCGGGTATTAATCGATAGTTGCTAAATGGTGTTATTAATTACTATCCTCCATTATGAGAGCAACCAAACATGTTAGTTAGTTTAAGCTACAGTTCCTTAAGAATTAAGTAAACAATGCTTACAGATAGCTGGATGATGTATAAAACAGTAGTAGAGTTATCAATTTTCGAAAACTGTAACATCAGCTAACAGAAGAATCTATACGGGCTTGTATTAAAAAAGTTGTTATTAATGGTTTATTCCGCTTTTAGTAAAAGTCAATTTAAGTCATACTAAGAATGTTACTAATAAAATAAAAAATTTATTTTAACGACAATGTAAAAATAATGAAAATTCTGAGCTTCATATTTATTTGAGAGAGCGTATGTAAATATATAATTAATAACCTTTCCGTTAAGTATTTTTTAGTAAAAAATGTTTCAAAGAAAACAATATACATATTTATATTGATACCTCACTTTTAAAAGTCGAGGTACGTTCAAAGTTTGATGGCAATACGAATGGGCTATTATTTTTTCCTCTTTTATTGCTTTATTCTATTGCTTTATTTATTGATTGCTTTCTTTATTCTATTAATTGCTTCGTTTGTTTTTCTATCTTTTTTTCCTGTAGTTATTTTTTATTTTAACTTTATCAACCGAATAAATTTTCCATTCCGTTGATTGCTTTTAGTTTCAATCTCAATTTTCTATTTAAGCAAGCGTTATCCCTTTTTAATCTGCTTATGAATTGACCATTTTGTTAATCTAATTTTTTGCTTCGTAACATTTTTTTACTTTCTTTTCTATTTCTTTCAAGTATCATCCAATCTTACAATCTTCTTATCATTATATTACTAAATAGATGAAGGTTGCCCAATTTACACAATTCTTATTAACTTTGGTTGGCACTATTGCAGCAGTAGAAGCCTATGATGCTCCATACGCTATTGCGCTTTACTATTGGAGCAACTACAGCCACAAGATTGCTCTTTATTTTGTTTTACCAAAATCTAGTTTCAATGAAGTAAATATTTATCATACGGATTTCCATATGAACATAGACTCTATTGATTTTAAATACCTTCCAGATGGTGCTTGGGCAGATCCACCTCCTACTTGGAATAATGATAACAATGATTTGTCTACTCCTTGGGTCTCTGGTAGCGTGAACTTAACTGACTCCGGGGGACACCACCACGAATATTCTCAATTTATGCTACGTCTTCCAGTTGAACACCCTTTTGATTGGTACAATGAGCTCAACTTTCTTGTTTCATTAAACGGTCCAGAAGGTGAAAAATCATTCCCTCTTAATATTGAAGTAGTGGGAGGCCCTTTCAGTCCAACTTCCGATCTTAGTCCATTTGGTTCAGCTTATGAGTATGATGATATTGCTTATTTTGATATTGTTTTACCAAAATCCAATTTCTCTGAGGTAAATATTTATGAGGTAGCCGAATTTCAAAATGATTACCAAACAGTTTCTGCCGTTTACTCACCATCTGGCAGTCCATTTGAATTTTCTTTTTATCCTAGATCTTATGGTCCTCTTTTATCTGCTAACTTAGCGTTCAGTGAAGATGATATATCTGCTAATATTTCAATGGTTCAACCATTGCCTTGGGGTTGGAATGTTAGACGCTTTTTTATTGTATATGATGACACAGTAGAACTTCAAAGGAAAAGTTTTCTTCTTGAGGTGGACGTCACTTTAACTTCACTTGGTACATCTTCATCTTCTCATACGACCTCATCACTTACTACTTCAAGTTCTCCCGGTCCAACTACCAATATTGGTCCATTTGGCTCAGCTTATTACTATGAAGATCATGTTTATTATGATATTGTTATCCCAAAATATGAATTCTCTAAGCTATATATTTT
>JAMAJE010000327.1:0-11480 GCA_023629255.1 Pichia sp. PB3310
CATTTTGGGCATTCAACTTTACAGTTTCTTTGATAATGTTCACATCCTAAAATATCATCTTCAATTGAGTAATATGTTGGAGTTCTATCTTCTCTACTTAAAACAACCTCATCTTCTTCTATGTCTTCTTCGTCAACATCATCGTCATCGTCATCATCGTCATCTTCTTCTAACTCGTCATTATTTCCAGTAATATTAATTTTTTTATAACTTTTGAATTTTTTCTCCTCTCCATTGAAATTTTCATGATTTAGTTGTGCTTTGATGTGGTTTTGTTTTTCAATATAAGAGTGAGACATAAGCTTTTGTATCAAAAGTCTCTGTAAAACAGGCTCAATATCAAGACGTAATATCTCTTTAATTCTATGCCTTAAAAAATTTTGATCCTGAAATTGTTCAAAGGTTAAACTTGTTAAATAATCATACTTTTTAAGGGCGATATTATTATTATTTAATTCAGTGACATTATCAATGTTTTGATTTTTGCTTCGGGTTTTGCTAACTTCATCATCTAAATCATCAAGATTACCATCAATATAATCTTCAATTGGATGATCAATATTTGTATTAACTATTCCAGTTAACGATTCACTTACTTCAGCATATAAATTTTTCAAATCTGATGTACGCTTATTAATCAGGTCACCAAGTATAATTTTTAAATTACTGCTAGAAGAATGATCCATATTTACGGATTGTAAAAAATAGTCATTAATTTTTTTTGAAACTGTACTTGCTGTTGGAATTTCAAATTGAGGCATCATAAACGATGGAATAGTAACACCGATTTTTTCTAATGATGTAGTAATTTCGGAATCTGATTTATTATCATCATCATCATCATCATCGTTGTTGTCACTTTCATTATTTATATTTTTATCATTGATCCAATCCTTCTCAGCCTTCGAATTATTTTCATATTGTTCTCTAATATCAACCATTGTACCCAACGGCCTAGCAACTTGGAAATAAAATTCGAAAAGGATGATTTTTTTGGTTTCATTTTTTCAACTAAATAAAAAAAACATGCTAAGTTGATTCCATTCACTATCAGCGGTTTTTTCAATAAGCCAGGCTTCGCATACTTTTTTCAGATGCGAATAATTTCGGATTGTTTATTTTGCTACGTATGACAATTATCTAACAGAAATTTTTTTTTAACTAATGTTGACATGATGTATCTTATTTAATTCTTTCTATCAAATAACACCATAGCCTTAAATTTAACCAAAACAAACGCATATAAATATGGCAATTACTGATTATTTCAAAATAACGGGTTTTATGGCTGACATGAAGTCCAGAAATTTGAGGTATGTATTATTATAAAATTATACTATAACTATTATTATAAATAACAACAACTACTAACATCACATTTTTCATAATTTACAATACAGTCTTTATGGTCAATGGATTGGAATTACATGTATTTTTCTTTCCCTTGCATTAGGTATTTCAAATTTATTCCATGTTAACATTGTTTTCATTTTTGGTATCATTGCAATTGTTCAAGCACCAATCTTGGCGTTAGTTGAAATTCCATTTTTATTAAAGATTTTCCGTATTCCAGACTCAATTATTTCATTTGTTCAACTATTAGATACTAATTGGATGCGTGCAATTTTTTATGTAGTTATGGCAGTTGTTCAATGGCTAAGTCTAACTTGTATGGCAACTTCATTAATTACACTTGCAATTTTATTTTCAATTAATATTTTACTTTATGGTGGCGCAGCTATTTTAGGTCAAGATTTCCATAAAAGTAATGTTGTTGCAACTGTGCAAGTAAGTGAAACTCCAGCAGAAGCACAAATTAGAAATGTTTTATAATTTTAAATAATTTATTTGGATTTTTCTTTATTATTTTATTATTTTTTTTATTTAATCGGTTTTCAATGTTAATCAATAATTTCAAATACTACTTTTTCGATTATTTATAAAGCATATCTGTAAGATGTGAAGAAGATTACTGATATCCTGTTAAATTTATAAGATCTACTTGATGATCTCTACAAAGCTTGGTAAAAATAAAATTAATTTAGGAAGGAATATCTAAGCAATGTCATTTTTTTTTGCAAGTATCCATTTTCATTATTCTTTTTGTATAAACAAATCATAAAAATCACAAAAAATTATAAACGGTTAAAAAAAGAATGAATTCAATATTATTCAGATTAATCAATTTAATTCTATTTGTTTATTTATATAGTAGTATTCAATGATAAATTAATATTTACTTTATTTAATTTTATTTATTTTATATATAAATTATGCATATCAGTTAAGAAGACAGATAATTTAATCAAGTCATATCTTCTTTTTATGAATATTTCTTAAGTGTTGTTTTAAATTATCATTTCTATTAAACCGTTTATTACAATCAGGTTCAGGACATGCAAATGGCTTTTCAGATGAATGTGATAACATATGTCTTTTAACGTGTTCAGGACGTTGAAACTTCATATGACATAATGGACATTCATGGATTTTTTTGTTATCATTAACAGTTTTCTTTGATCTAGATTTGGATCTAGCTGATTGTTGCGGTAAGTCTAATTTTTCTGGATGTTTGATATCACCTAATCCAAATGTTGATCTCCTCGATTTTGAGCGTGTTTTCATAGATGTTGTAATTAATGATTCTGTAACTTTTTTTGATGATGACGATCTAGGTAACATAGTTTCATTGGATGATGATTGACTAGAAATCATAGATAATGAGTTTTTCTTAGCAACTTCGTCCAAGGATGTAAATTTATTTCCACCAGAGGTTGCAGATGTTATTTTCGTTGTTGTTGTTGTTGTTGTTGTTGTTGTTGTTCTCATTGGATTATTTTCTATTGTTTCATATGGTAAATTATTATCATTATAATTTGAGGTGTATTGAGATGTCGGTTTTATTCCCGAAACTTCAGTAGTGGGTATCATTGAATTTTTTTGGTATTTATAAGATAATGAAGATGAAGATGAAGATGCAGAAGATGCCGAAGATGGCTGATTCACAGGATGCAATGGTAATTTGGATTCTCTTAATGACGCAATATCACTTAAATTATAAGATGATCTTGACCTTTGAATTTTGGAATCAATAATTGATCCCATTCTTGTCTGTGGTACAGACGTTGATTTGGAATAATTATTCAGATTTGAAGATCCTAATAAATTTGAAGATTTTACAGGAGATTTATTATAATGATATTTTGGTTTTTGTTGAGCCAACTGTTCCATGTTATTATAATAAGAATCTGTCAAATCTCTAGAGGCTGAAGGGAAACTAAATATATCATTTGATAAAGAATCGGCATTAGGATCAGCTGAAAATATTTCGTCTAAATAATTCATACCAACATAATTATTCGAAATAGAATCTAAAAGTGGATCATTATCATTCAAAGCACGATTTAAATCATCTGAAATTTGGACCAACTTATCACCAAATTTATTCCTTGTTATAATTTCAGGTACAATAAATGTATTATCATTGCTTAAAATTTGATTATTAGAATTGTCCTTATGATTTATTAAGTTTGATGATCTTCCGGATTTTCCAGTAAATGTATTTTCTAATGTTGAATCAATTTTATCATTACTATCATCATCATCATCATCGTCATCATCTTCCTCTTCTTCTTCATCATTATCTTCTTCTTGATAATAATAATTCTCTTGGTCTTCTCTATTATGTTCAACGCTATGCCCATAAAAATATGTATTATTTAGTCTACGTCCAGGTGTTCGTAAAGGAGTTTCGTTTGGTGAACCAGAACGATTAATTTGATGAATTTGTTGTAATTGTAAATCTGTATCTAAATGAGTTAAAGAAATTGAATTTGAAATTGAAATATTTTTACGATGTGATTTTTTATTAATTTTTGGTGATAAGAAAGAAGGAGGATTATAAAAAGGATTACCAGTTGCAGGTGATTTTTCTAATGATAATTTTGATTTTGATCTTTTATGTGCATATACTGTACCATTTGGACCTATTACTCTTGGTGTTACAAGATTTGATTTCAATGGAGAATTTAGTGGCATTGATAATCTTCTTGATGGTTGCAAAGGAGTTTGATGTAAATTACTTGATATAGAATTTGTTGAATTTGAATTTTGAAAATAAGCAGAATTAAATGACGATGTAGTAGTAGAATTTGATAATGTGTCTATATGAACATATGAATTCGATGAAGGAAATTGTAAATTTGGATCCAAATTATTTGAAATTGGTATAAAATCCTCAAATTCAGATTCGTTTATATCATGATATTGATGTGGAGTCATTATTATATTTGCATTCATGTTGGTATGTTGGTCAGAACTTTGAAATTTTGAATTATCATGAACCCTAGATACTTGCTGGTGCTGCTGCTGTTGTTGTTGTTGTTGTCGTTGTTGTCTTTCATCAAAAACAATTGAATTATCTGATATATTATTTGTATTTATAAATTGAACATCATCAGTTGTATAGTTATTATCATGAATTGGAACATTTAAAGATTGTGGCATTGCACTATCAAGATTTTGTAATTGTAAATTTAAATCTTCTGCATAAGAAGGAGATGATGTTAAATTAAAATTTTGAATATTATTATTATATTGATTGAACCCAGATGGATGATTGGGTGGTGGAGATGATGACATCATTATCAGCTTAAATTTATATAAAATTCTGATGAAAAGCTGTTATTTTTGTTTAATCAGTTAAATGACTAATCGGAAAAAGAGTTTTTTTTTGTTGTTAAAATCAATTGATTTAAAAGAAATTTTAAGAATGTAAAAATGAAGCAAAAAAATAAAATCTATTATTGGGTTATAATTTATTAATTATAACATGCAGTTGACAAAAAATGTAAAAGAAAAACAACAGAAAAAACAAATCCGAATCGAAGATGTGTGATGGTAAATAAATATAATGAATATGCAACTGAGGCTAGCAATTAATTGAAATTTATATCTAGTAACAATTCAATAATGTGAAAAAAAATGGACTAATTTAAATATAAATGTTTAACAAACCAATAAAGTTTATAAATATTAACCACCGAATTTAAAATTTAGTTGAGTGAGAAGTAAAATTTAGCAATGGAAAATAATCCTCTATAAAACGAATGAAAATTGTATAATTTAATCAAACCTAAATTTTCGATAACAAAATTGAAAGCAAAATAGAATTTTTTTGTGTTTATTTTTTTTAGTAATTGAAGTATTGATGATAAAGGAACCACTTATGAGAACAAGCTGTTAAGTTTTGATGAAGACAAAAAGAAGAGAGGGGGAGGTTGAAATGGATATCTATGAAAAATATACCCTTTTAAAATATGAAAAATAAAGCTCTTAACTGTCTTTAAAAGAAGCAAGCTTGAGAATATCTTATAATAAGAAAACAAAAATAGTGGAGCAGAAAATAAGAATCATAAAATCACCAAACACCAAAAACACCAAAACTCTGTCAGTCAATAAGTGTATATATATGATTTGAAACAAAAATCTCACTCTATGAATATATGGTGTTGTTATAATTAATAGATAATATGTATGTAAGATATATTATGTATATAGTATATAGTATATAGTGCATATATATATATGGTGCTTTTCTTTTTTTAATCTCCTTTTTTTTCTCACTCGCACTAATAAATAAAAAATAATAATTTTTAAAAAAAAAAAATAAGAAAAATATACCCACCAAACAGACACCAAAAATCAAAAACTTACGGGCTACAGCAACCAATACAATACAACCGCCAAAATATCTATAGAATAATTTAGATTTTTAATGTTTTTCAGCGAAAGCTGCTGATTAAACATTATCTGAGTCAATAATTAATTAGGGATAGAAATATTTAAGCTTACTCAAAAGGTTCAATTAAGGTTTTTTTCCCCAATCACTGTCTGGAACTCTTCTTTTTTGTTGATATCATTGAAATTTATTTTTTTAATGTTCTTATATATATGCGTAATATATATGCGTAAATCTAATTAAAGTTACCAAGCCTAAATTTACTCTTGATGTAATATTAATCATTTTCTACAATCTTTCTTCAAGAAAATAGAAAAAAGGTGGAGAAATTGAACGGTTTTAGGGGTTAATGAATTCGAATTTTATAAGAGTAAAAATAGCAGTCAAAAGGCAAAAAGAAACCAGATCACTCATAATATATGAAGCGATTGATTGTATTGTATTGCTGTAACTTCTTTTTCTTTGTTTAATAAAGAGTGTTTAATCATAATGATCTGGATTCTTTGGACCATATGTATATAATATTTATGTGTTTCTAGTTAATTTATAAGACTTAAAAATACATAACTAAATTATTACTATTTTTACTGTACAAAAAACATAATTTCCCGATTCGGATTTGTGATTACTTCAAAATATTCTGAAAGTTCTTCAGTTTATATGACATTAATTGGACTGGCTGAATATAAATAAAAATAATCAGAAGTTTGACTGCCGGAATGCAAGTATATATATATAGAGCGGTAGATTCGGAAGAAGTTGGAGAAAATAGCTATTAATAGAACTCTATCAATTAATTAATGTATTACTTTTAATGACTTACTTGATATATATGGTCAGTGCTATAAACTAGTTTAACATTTTTATAGTTGGACAAAATTTTCTTATTTAAGGAGTTGTTCTTTTAATTTCGAAAATTAAATCCGAGAGACCGAGCTGGAAAAAAAGACGCGTAATGTGAGAATATTTTACGCGTCACTCATCAGTCTAGTTTCTTTAATTTTTTTTTAATTTTTTTTTTTATTTTTCTGTTAAAGCTCATCAAAATAGAATAAAAAATTATATATATATATATATATATACGCATATATTGTCATATAATAATTACCCGGTACCACCTACGCGACATACCTTGCGAATGTTAGTATTTATGAAGAACATTAGAAGACTTTATGTTTATAGACATTACTATATGTACTCCTTGTATACGTAATCTGAAATCAGTATTGTAACCATACCTGCATTAAACAACATTATTGAAAGATAATATGACATGGAGCCCGATCAGTGGTCTATGGTCTTCAATTTGATTTTTTTGGAAGGTTGACATGTGCCTTCCACAGATTCAGGACAAGCAACAAAAATTGCAACAACACTTTAATATTTTTATACGATGATTATACCAGTTTTCAACTGAATATTTTTAACCATCAACTACATCTACGGCAACTTCTCTTTGATCATTATCCGAATTGGACTGGACCATTATATTTATTAGAGAAAAGGTGCGTGTATATTTTCTTCAAGAAAGATATAAAATATAATTAGTATAGTAATCATAATACTGGAATTTTTTTGGTAATAGAATATTCAAAATAGAAGGCTATGAACTTTTAGAATTTATTAAGATTATATTATTTCTATATAAGGTTTCAAACTCTTTTATTTTTTCTAATATACTTGTAACAAATTATGTAAATATAGTTAATATACGATTTAAGGATTCAAATAACTTTTAAAAATGTAAATATTGAATGGTTTGAATTATGCGACATTAATCAAAGAAAGGGTAATATATTATCGCAAAATAGAATTTATATTACAAATTTACAATTTTTTTTCATATGGTTATAATTTAAAAGAAGTTATTAAACAGTTAACATAAAAGATTTAAAATTTATCCTTCAATAAATATATATATATATATATATATATATATATATATCGAGCGAGACATAATTCTTATATGAAGTTAGACTGTCTTAATTTGACACAAAAACGAATAGAAAGTCTACCGAGAAAATCGATTTAATTGAGGTATCCGGTTTTCTCCTTGCAAATTGGTTTTGGTTTAATAATTCATAAATTATTGATTTTAATTATTGACCTTTTAGTAAAGGATATTTCATTTATTTATTATATATACCTTCACTTGCAAGACATTTTGATTTTATTTGTGCTTTCCCTTTACAAACATCTTCGTATATTGTTATGTTTCTAAATAGACAAAAGTAAACTTTCCAATTTACATACATTCTTTTGTCTCATCTATGACGTAATGATACAATAAACAGCAACGTAATATAATATATATATATATATATGCATATATACATGTATAGATATATAATATTATACTATTTTAGAGATTTGAGGATGACTAAAGGCGCAGTAGCAACCCAGCTCGTAGACTATATACAATGCATATTTTCTATAGGCTGGGTTGAAGCATTATGCCCTTGGAAAATTTTCACCGTGCCCCGCAACTCAATTTAGCAAACTTTACGATAGCCTTTTTTTATTTTAACTACCACCGACAAGTAAAATCTTCCAAATTATTATTGTTTAGCCAATTCAAAATACTAAAGCCAAACTTGCTCGGCTTTTATCTAATTAATCCTATTTTCCAAGAGCTTTATTTGCTCTTAAACGAATCAAAATATCAAATTATCGGCATATATATCACGTAAAACAGCAATTAAAACTCTAGACTAAGATCTATTAAATTAAAAATTTTTTATCTATCACGATCATGGACCCTTTCACCCCTTATATTGCTTATTGGCTAAGTTAGCACACTTTATCGGCTCAGTTTATTTACCTCTTGATAACCTGACCGACAGCCCACCCTATATTTGAGATTGCTTGATTATTATTTGATCTCTTTTTCATTTTAAGTCAATTTCAAGTCAATAAAATGCCTAATTAGTCTACACAGTCTACGTAATGATTTCTTCCTTAATATTCGCCGTCATTTGATGGTTAAGTTTGAATATTAATTTTAGAATTTATTAAAATTAGGTCAACTTGCAATTTCTCATTGCCGAATTTTGCCTTTATTTTACGCCGGTCTTAGTAGATCTGGGTATGTGCATCGATTCAAATTTCAAGTTTCTTTTTATATGTTGAGGGGGTTTATTATTCACTCAGGAAAAAGAAACAATCAATCTTGTTTGTTTTTATCTTAATTGGGTTAGTTATATTTACTTAAACTTCAAAAATTAAAACTGCCTGAAATTTTTATATAAATAATCATCAAGTCCCTTTTTTCTGTAATTGTACATCGTCAAATGTAAATTCCACTTACTTTCTTCATACTTTCTCTTTTCTTTTTCTTTCTTATTTGATCTTGTTAAATTAATAGGATAATTGATTAAACCTTATACATCAAATTTATTAATTTAATATAAACTCTTTCATATTAGGTTAGTTTTTTTGGTATTCAAAATTTAGTTTCCATCTTTGATACCAATTAGTTATTTATTACTTCAATTTCGTTCAATTATTTAAATTTACCTAATAAACTATCTTTTAAAAACAAAAAAAAAGTTTTCATTAATTAATCCAATTTTTATTCAATTTATTCATTCATTATGGAGAAACCTCATGATGAAAACGATAGTCGTGATACCGACAGTATCGACTCAGAAAGTCCAGAAGTCTTAAAGTTCAATCCATTAGAAGATTCAGAAGGACAAGGTAATGCTGATAATTTATCTCATCATTTATCACGTATCTTATCTACCGCTGAAGGTATGGACAGAGTTGCATCTCTTGCCAGAGTTTTATCCACTAAGACCAAGAAAGATATGGATAGCTTTGTTATTAATAAAGAAAATTTTGATTTAGAATTACTTTTGAAATATTTACGTGATCGTTCTGCTGAACAAGGTATTGAATCCGCTAACGCAGGTGTTGCGTTCAGAGATGTTACATGTTGGGGTATTGATGCATCTGCTGCTCATGGTCCATCCGTCACTGAAATGTCACTTCAATATCTTCAATTCTGGAAAATGTTTAAGAAAGATAATCGTCCACAAAGAAAGATTATTCAAAACTTCATTGGTGTTTTAGAACCAGGAGAAATGGTCTTATGTTTAGGTAAACCAGGTGCCGGTTGTTCCTCATTATTGAAATCCGTTGCTGGTGAAATCGGTAACTTTACCAAGGTTGAAGGTAACTTCTCCTATGATGGTTTAGACCAAGAAGAAATGATGAAAAAATATAAAGGTTATGTTGTTTACAATCCCGAATTAGATTTCCATTTCCCATACATTACCGTTAAAGAAACCATTCAATTAGCATTAAGATGTAAGACTCCAGAAAAGAGAATTGATAACATGTCAAGAGAAGAATATGTTGATAACATGTTAAAGGTATGTACAAATTATTTTCACAACTTTTTCTTTTTCTTTTTCTTTTTCTTTTTCAAGAACTGAATACTAACAATCTTTTATTTTACTATTATTTTATCATTTCTATTACAGCTATGGTGTACCGTTTTCGGTTTAACCCACACATATGCTACCAAGGTTGGTAACGATTTCGTTAGAGGTGTCTCGGGTGGTGAAAGAAAGAGAGTTTCTATTGTTGAAGCACTTGCATTAAATGCATCAGTTTACTGTTTTGATAATGCCACCAGAGGTTTAGATGCTTCCACTGCATTAGAATTCACCCAATGTTTGAGAACTGCTACCAATATGTTAGGTTGTTCTGCGTTTGTTGCTATTTATCAAGCTGGTCAAAACATTTATGAATTATTTGATAAGGTTTGTGTTCTTTACAAGGGTAGACAAATTTACTGGGGTCCCGCTGATGAAGCTGTTGCATATTTTGAAAAGATGGGTTATATGAAACCAAACAGAATGACAGCTCCAGAATTCTTAACTGCGGTTACATCTCCATCATCCAGACAAGTTCAACCAGGTTATGAAGGCAAAGTTCCCGAAAGTTCCGAAGAATTTGAACAATATTGGGTCAGTTCTCCAGAATATGCACGTTTATTAACTGAATTAGATGAATTCAATGCATCCCGTAATGGTGAAGAAACCAGACAAAGATTAGATTATGTTAACCATCAAAGAAAACAAAAGGGTAATAGACAACATTCTCAATTTATGGTTTCTTATTGGTCTCAATTATATTATTTGATGCTAAGAGGTTTCCAAAGAACTAAGGGTAACTTCACTTATACTATTATTTATGTGTCTTCTTTCGTTATTAAAGGTTTTGTTGTCGGTTCTATGTACTACCATATTCCTAAGTCCACCAATGGTGCTTATTCTCGTGGTGGTATTTTGTTTTATGTTTTAATTTTCTGTTCTGTTACTTCCTTGGCTGAAATTGCTAACTCATTTTCTACCAGAAATATTTTGACCAAGCAAAAGTCGTATTCCATGTACCATTTATCTGCTGAAGCGTTACAAGAAATTATCACTGAATTCCCAACCAAATTCGTTGCTGTTGTCATTTTGTGTTTGACCACTTACTGGATGCCTAACTTAAAGCACACTGCAGGTGCGTTCTTCATGTATGTCTTATTCTTGTTAACCATTCAACAGTGTATGTCATTCACTTTTAAGTGTGTTGCCACTGTTACCAAGGATGGTACCACTGCCCATGCTCTTGGTGGTTTATGGGTCTTAATGATGTGTGTTTACGCTGGTTTTGTTTTACCATTGAACCAAATGCACCATTGGATTAAATGGATGCACTACTTGAATCCTATGTTCTACTGTTT
>JAMAJE010000328.1:0-15937 GCA_023629255.1 Pichia sp. PB3310
GAGCTAGCAGTTAACAGTCAAGGTTGAAGCAACAATTGTATGTATAGTCTTAATCATTTTTTATATTTATTGTGTTATATAATGTACCAGAAGAAAAGCTCACCACTTCCTCTTTCGGCGAGCGGCCCTGGGCATTGACAGTTAAGTTAATATAACAGGGTGCAGAGAGCAGAGGGGCTGCGGTTTTTACAGATACTACGTTCATACTGTAGATTATCTCTCTTTTTTCTTTAGTAATCTACCAGACAGCCATTCAAAAAAAACATTCACTTACAACAATGAGCAAGAATCTGGCTGAAGATTACTTTTCTCTGACTAGAAGTAATAGAGATGGGGGACTGAGTCCTTATTCCTCATCTATGATTACCCCCAATGCTTCAGCTGGTCTACATCCAACCCTTTCTTGGGGAGACACTCCTGAATTTGCTGGTCTAACGAAGACTAAATCAGCAACGGGAAATATCTACTATAAAAGTGTTGGCGTTTCCAAGGCTCAATCAGATACAAAAGTTTACCCATATCATACTATTCATTTAACAGTTACTGTGCCACCAAATTTAAAACCAAAAACACCAGAAGATGTGTTATCTAGCATAACTGGCAAATGTATTCAATGCAGCAGCATTGTTTCAAAAAATGAATGTATTCATTTAAATGATAATAACATAAATGCTGTTAATAATGCTGATGATAATAATGCTAATAATGATGATAACATTGAAAAATTTTCCAGATTAAGAATGACTTCACCTTCAAGACATCAGGAAACTCCAGTTAAATCGATTCTAACTAGAAAAGGTAATAAATCTTCTCAAATTGATTCACATTTTTCCAATTCTGTTAGTTTCGACACTGTTAATTTAAGATTTTCAGATGATTTACTCAGTTATCCACTTTCATCATTCAGTGATAGCGATGATGATAATGAACATGATTCTTACAATTATTACAACACCGCTAGCAATAATTCAATTGATTCTACAGATTCGGATGCTACTTTTGAAAGACGTGGAAGAAATTCAACTTCTTCAACATGTTCAACATCGCCTTCAAGACGTACTTCATCAAGATCTCCAAGTCGTAGTTTGAGTCCAGGAGCTAGAACTTCACCAATTAGTCAATCTTTTGATATGGTAAGTGAAAAGGAAAATAATATTAAAAAATTCTTTTCATTAAAATATCCGACAAGTCCAATTATTACCCATGATGCATGTACATTAACAAGGAAACATAAATTATTTGATGATATGTATGCAAATAGATTAAAATATACTCAACCAAAACTACATAATAGAGTTATCATGTGCTATATCAGCGGTAGGAAACATACTTGGGTTGGTATCGATTGGGCTTGTAACCAGTTTTTGGAAGATGGTGATTCATTAATTATTGTTTCGTCAATCAAAAATCCTGGTAGATCATTATCGAGATATCAGCGCAGAAATAGTGATGTTGCAATTCTACCAAATATAACAGAAAACAAAATTAGAAATTCACCTGAGTATGCTCAAGCAGTTACAGAAAATATAATGAAATATGCATTATCAATTGTAAACCCTGAGAGAATTGTTAAATTTACTGTTGAATTAGCGATTGGATCAACAAATGATGTTTTTACAGATATGTTTGATTTATATCAACCCTCATTAATTATAACTGGTGTTAAACCTGGTAAAGCAGCTCCAACGAAAGCATGGGCAACTAAAAGGCTAAGTGATAAAATTGTTGTACGATCACCTGTTCCTACCATTATTGTATCACCAATTAACATGGGTTTATATGAAACAAAATTATTTAAAGTGTTGGATAAAAGGATGATATTTATGGATAAAAGTAATTTAAATACATACCATGAAAATGACAATTTATTAGACGAATTAGATAAAGTTGGAGTTTATAGTTTAAAAGATCAAAGAGAATATATTAGAGAAACTGCATCAAATGATGCTTTCATTTTGAAAGAATTAGAATGTGCAATTAAAGAAATGAAGCACGAGCCAACAAATGATACTTTTATTTGCGAAGATAAAGATAATGATAACAACAGCGTTACTAGTAATGATCAAAACTTGGTTTCATCATCTGCATCAAGTTTTGATAGTACTAGTGTAATTGACAGTAATGATGAAGATGAAAAAGATGATATTAGCGTCGATTCAGCCAACCCACCTGCGTTTCATGCCAATCCAAAAAATTCTGCGTCGTTTAAGTTAAAAAGATTAGAGCTAGAGACTCAAGTTGTTATTTATAAGGAAGTTTCAAAGTTAGAATCGGAACCATTGACTGAAAATTCTTTTAAACACTTGTTAACAGTTGTTTCAGATGCAGCTCATAAGTATGGGGTTCAATTAGCCGAATCTGCTAAAATGGGAAGCGAAGAGTCTGCATTAGTTCGTACATTAACGGGAGCACCAGAGCAAATAGAAAGACGTAAAAGTATGGTTACCGATGCTATTGAAGAAGATGATTTTAATGAAAAATTGAAAAGATTCAGACAACAGAAAAAGCTAGAACAACAACAGAAATTGAATGGTAAGAACAATAAAGCTAGCAGTAAGCTTCCACGGATCAATATTGATACAAATAATAGCTCTAATAGTGTCATTAATACTGGTTTGAAAATTACCAAAAGTCCGCTGTCTGCAAGCAGCTCGATATCTTCATCTACCACGAATTCTATTCTAACACCTAATGTGAAAGAAGGAAAGAAGAAGGGGAGAGGATTTTTTGGCTTGTTTAAGAAATGACATAGGCTTTAGGTATCTTTAATTAATAATAACATGCTTTTTAGATTTCAAATAAATTAAATAACTGTACTCTGTAATCTGTGATATAGTATAGCATATAGTAGAATTTCATTTAAGCATCGCTGTACTGTTACCAGAATTTCAAATATGAGATGAGAATGTGACAATGACGATTTCGGTTAAGTTTGCCCAGCCACTGGATTTATTTTTTTTGATTCTCTTCAATTTTTTTTCGGGTCTGTAAAGCATGTACTATGGACGATAGAGACAGCTTATTTAATTCAACTAACGAAAATGAACCACATAGATGGTATGGATATTATTTTTGCAATATATTTAATATTATATTAATGAAAATACGAAATTGTTATGATTACATTAAATCATGTGTTGTCAAATATAGCGGATACTATGAAGTTAGGATAACAATGTTAGGATTACGAAATAGTGGTAAGAGCACGATTGTACATAATATAAGGAAGTTTGGAACATATATGTATGAAACATTTGATGAAGTTGAAACTGTCCCAACATTAGATACACAGGTTTACAATGTAAAAGTTAATCAAACGTGGATCATGGATTGTGATAAGGGTATTAATCGAAATGACAGAAATAGTTTGAAAGAAGTACCTAACATTAAAAGTTCGTTGTTGAACAACAATGAATGTAATGATGGTATAATAAATGTAAAAATATATGATTTAAGTGGACAGCCCAAAAGACGATATTTATGGAAAGATTATCTGACTTCCAAAGTCAGTGATTGTATTTTGTTTGTTGTTGATCTTAGTGATACTCTGACACTTGCTGAAGCACAGAAAACTATTGTTCGACTATTGAAATATAACCAGGCCGCTGACCGATTACCATTTCTTGTTGTTGGAACACATACCTACGGCACATTGAATGATTCATGGGTGTTAGAATGGTTGGGCATCAAACAGAATGACATTCAAACTTTTATTGATAATATAACTCTTTCTTTTGATTTTGGAGTCCAAGTATACTACGATGATAATGGAAAAAGCCACGTTCTTAACGCTGATAATAATATAAACAAATCCATTTCATCAACTGGTCACCTTTTGCAGTGGATATGTGGTTTTAGTTAATGAAGCTTTGGTTGCAATCTTACCATTATCATACCATGTCGATCTATCAAATTTAAACTGTTTAACTCAATCAGATAATGATTTATGGAGATAGATCATTTTCATGATCAAAACTAAAAAATTATTTATTTCTTTAATTGATACAAAATGTTTTAATATTGATGGTTCATATATATCTTATCATGAATAACTAAGTAATTTCATCCGTTTTATCTGAAATAGTAAAATATTTTTGTCATAATATCGATTATATAATAATTGTGCACTATCATTCACACTTGGTTGTATTATTTCCTTTTAATGCTAAATAGGAAGATGTATAATTATCTATCTATATAAGAAAAACAAAAAAACTTTAAAGTTAATATATTTGTCAGATCTGGTAGAGTTGATAGAGTTGATATAGTTGATATAGTTGATATAGTTGATATAGTTGATATAATTTGTGTAGGCAAATGCTGGATGAAAATAAGGCTTAACGTTCAAAATTCAACATTCGCAGACGTGTAACGAACACGAACCAAACAAGACATTTTTGTAATCTTTTTTCTTAATGTATGTAGTTCTGATCTGTTAAATAATCCATTGGAGCTCCATATAATTATAATCGAGTAACCAATTGTTAACATGGATAGACTCTGGGATACATTGCAAGGTCAGATGGGCCAAATTTCCCAGTCAGATAAAACTAAGAATGTTCCACGTTCAGAATTTGGATCTGACCTTCCTGGAGTGGCACAACGATCAACTGGGAAAGACATGCACAGATCAAAATCTGAAAATACTGAAGAAATATATAACGGAAGTAGTTATGCCGATAAATTTATGGAAAGAATTATATCAATGGCTATACCAACAACTACTACATCGAGTAAACGTGAATTAGATCGTATACTTGGTCGGATAGAAATGCAAAGATCAAGACCTCAGCTGAGTATGCAAATTATGTCAAAAAATTCCATCCTTTTACTACAAAGATTATCAATTCCATTTGAAATTATTGATATGTTAACAAATTTTGTTAATTGGAAAAATCCGATGATTACGATTACAATTATGCTATTTTTATCATTATGCATTTTAAAACCAATAAATTTTTTAACTGTACCTATTTTCTACATTTGCTTTGAAATAATTATACCTGCATATACCATTCAAAATCCAAATATTTTAGAAGATGATGAAATTAATCATATAAATGTTAATGAAGAATTTGAAAGTGAATTACCTAAACCTGTTAATGAATTTTCAAGAGAATTTTTACTAAATGTAACCGATTTACAAAATCATATGTTATTATATGTAAAATCTTGGGATTTTATTATTAGTTGGTGCTGGAAATTATTTTATTTTAGAGATGAAATGTTATCATGGTTTATATTTGTGTTCTTACTTTCAAATGGAATTATATTAGAGCTTTTTGGTCCTTCTTTCATTATAAAATGTTTTCCAATAATTAAACTGTTAATTGTGGTGATATCATGGATAATTATAGTTTCATTGCATCCAAAAAATAGAGTCCAAATTTTGTCAAATTTTTATAGTGAAGAATTGAGATTGAAAACAATGAGTTTGTTGAATCATTATGAATCAAAAATTATTAAAGATTTAGACTTGACAATTGATAAGATGGAAATCAAACAAATTGAAATATTTGAATTACAATATTTTAATGAAGAACTAAAGGTTTGGCAATTTGTTTGTTTTTCTAAAGATAATTATCCACTAAATTCACATATTAGACTAAACAATTTGCCAATTGAAGGTACTTCTAGTTTAAATTCAATTATACCACCAAATGGATGGAAGTTTGTTAATATTTCTAATGATGACGTTATTGATGAAAATGACGTCGATAATAATATTAATATTAATATTAACAATAATACTACTCCTAATAAAATCACTTCTACTAATAATTTTATTGATTCAAAAAGATTAATACTTGATTCTGAAAAGAAAAAAATTTTGGCAGAGAAAAGGAAACATCAAAAATTAACCAAGAAGCAACAAAAAAGACAACACAAACATAGAACAACTCAATCTGAATTATATATTAAAAGAACAACAGAATCTGATAATGAACTAAATATTCAAAGACGCCGTGAAAGTAATGACTTTAATAATGTTTTAATTGATCCATTAATTTTAAATAAACAATTAATTGAACAATTAGAGACTGGTGTTAATTATGAAGGTTGGTCACTGGATTTATGTCCATCTGAGTGGGTTAATAATAATTATTTACAAGATGTCTTTGAAATTGATAATGAAACAAAATGGGTGTATGATTTAGTAATTATGGGTAATGGTATAAATGCATATTCTGCAGGTTTAGGGCTTATAAAAGGGAAAGTGAAAAAGGGAAGAGGTGATATCAGACGTCGTAGATGGGTAAGATATGTCGTTAAAGAGATTGTTAAAGGATTTAATACTCCAGACGTTGTAATTACTGCCGATGAGTCTGATCAAGATATATATACCAATGATAATCGAGAAATACAAGAAGATGAAGAGGATGATGAATATGAAGAAGATGCAGAAGAAGAAGAGGACGATAATGATGATGAAAATGATCATGGTGACGATGATATGGAGAAAATACGTGATATTGATGGTAGTTAATAATGTGTACAGAAATAGATGCTGTGCTGTAGTAACTAACTAATGAATCCTGGAAATAAAATTAAATGTTTAATAAATATTTCTTTTTCGGGGACCCTTAGTGATATTGGTGGGTGTTTCTCGCCAAATATAAATGTGTTTTGTGGGCTTCCCCAGTAAAATTTGTAGATTTTCTTCTCCTGCATTTTATCTCCCCTAGGCCCACACGTTATCACTCTTATTTCCCTCGCAAATGCCGATACCGGCATGAGAAAGAAAATAGAAAAAATTGAAAAAATAGAAAAATACGAATTGTTGAAAATTGGACATGAATTTTTCAATTTTTTGATTCAGTTATTTTCAAATTTGAAATTTATCAGATTGTTTATTAAAAGAGAAATACTATTTTAGTCTCTAAATCACAGACCATCTATGAGTAATTCAGGTACGAAAAAACCAGATCCATTTAAATCTTTTATTGCCGGTGGGGTAGCTGGTGCAATTGAAGGTGTGGTTACTTATCCATTCGAGTTTGCGAAAACTCGTTTACAGCTCGTTGACAAAAGTACTACGCTGTCAAGAAATCCACTTGTTTTGATTTATACTGTTGCACGTACTCAAGGTGTCTCATCATTATATGTTGGATGTCCTGCATTCGTTGTTGGTAATACTGCTAAAGCATCTGTACGATTTCTCGGATTTGATGCAATCAAAAGAGTTTTATCTGATAAAGATGGTAAATTATCAGGTCCAAGAGGTGTACTTGCAGGTTTAGGTGCTGGATTACTTGAAAGTGTGATTGCAGTTACACCAGCTGAAGCTATCAAAACAGGTAAAATTGATGATAAGCAAAGTTTAAAACCAAAATATCAAGATGGTGTGCGTGGTACATTCCGTTTGATTAAAGATTTAGGATTTAAAGGTCTTTATGCTGGACTTGTTCCAGTTGCAATGAGACAAGGTGCTAATTCTGCTGTTAGATTAGGATCTTATTCTAAAATTAAAGGTGCTTTACAAGACTGGAGTGGTACTCCAAGAGATAAACCATTAAGTAGTGGATTAACATTTTTATTAGGTGCATTTGCAGGTATTGTTACAGTTTATACAACTATGCCAATTGATACAGTTAAAACACGTATGCAAGCATTAGGCGCTGAAAAGCAATATTCTGGTACAATAAATTGTTTTGTTAAAATTTTTAAAGAGGAAGGCTTAATGACATTTTGGAAAGGTGCAACTCCTAGATTAGGTAGATTAATCTTAAGTGGAGGTATCGTTTTTACAATTTATGAAAAGATGCTTGTGATTATGGGTTAAGAAAATTGTTTATTTAAATTTTATAAAGTCTCATTGGTATCAAAAAAAAAATAAAATTAAAAGAATGGTATATAAAGTATGAAGTATAAATAAATAAAAAAAAATATCGTAACAGTTAATATGGCGCCTTTTTGCAACTACATTTTGTAATTAAACTCTTTCTTGAACATCACTACTCATTTCTATTCCCGTTTCATTTGTCTCATCTGTTGTCTCAGTTCTTCTATTAGCTGGATATAATATAGAATATTCAAGCCTTTTCACCTTTATATAATCATAAATAGCTTTAAGGATAATAAATCCACCTAGTATGAAAAGGAAATATGCTAATAGTGGAGTACCTTTAAGTAAACCATCACTATTTTTTTCTGAATATTCACCATGAGCTGACAGTGATGAATGATATCCGTCAACAGTTCCTAGCATTATATTACTATCAACACTTGCATCTATTATCGTTGGATCTAATGGCTCAATTCTTCCTAAAGTAGTATCTATTTCATTTTTACCAATTTTTACAGGCAATGAAGCAAATGCAAGGTTAATAATTGTCAATCCTAAACCTACTTGTGAACCATTTTTTGCAGCATGTGATGTATGTAATAAATATGTTATAACGAAACCTAAAAACTGGAAAAGCATACTTACTAATGCACTCCATAGAAAATTGAAAATATTACCCACAGGTATTCCATCAATGTATATTTCATCAAATTCTGACATAACTGATGTTTCCCAATAAGGCGGAGATGGATCATGATTTGCATCATCATAAGAGGGTAGTTCATCAGTTACAGAAGTAGTAGTTATTGATGGTTTCGCCGTCAAATTGCTAAACACACCATCATTTGTTTCACCTACTTCGCCAACATGTACCACATGACCATTAATAGTTCTCGTACGTGAAGGATCCGAATTAACACCTGTAGGGACCTGATTATATCTGTTGTTTGGGTTGATATGTCTTAGAAGTGGGGCGTGATTGTAAACGCTTTCAAATACATCACGAAACCTCTGCATAATCCTGCTTTATGAACAAAAAAAGTAAACAAACAAAGGAAGGAAATTGATTATACTTAAATGATTAACAGTAAGTTTTAAAAAGAGAACATGTAGCGTATCTTATACAATATACGATACGATATACAGTATACACAGAAAAAAGAAAGAAAAAAAAAAAAATCAGCGCCACCCGAAACGAAGCGCCACTATTTTGCTTTTCTTTACAGTTTCATCTGATCCTTCTTCACCTTTAATGTTTTCATTAGGTTCTGTTAATTCGGCTTTAGCTGTTTCGTCATCATACTTCTGGATAACTACTGCTGTCAGTGTCTCACCACGCATCCTACGGCTAAACATACGAGCAAGCCACTCTTTAGTTTGTTGCTGTTCATGATTCATCTTAATAATATCTTGTTGTAGATGTATTTCATAAGCTCGGAGTTGTTCAATTTGATCTCGTGGTATGCTGATATCAATAGGAACTTCTCCATATTCATTAGTATTATTTTTAGTATCATCAACAATCGTTACCCCACCTGGGAATAACGTGCTTGGTAATGGTGTACGGAAAGTTTTAGGCATACTACTCAAATCTGGAAGCACAAATCCACCACGACGACCAACTCTTGTAGCACCTCTCTTTTTCCTTTTTGATTCTCTCTCCCTTTCTTTAATAATTTTTTCAAAATTATCAACTGAAAGTTCTTGTAAATAAGGTGTAAAATCACTTAATAAATATCTTGGCATCATAACATTATTTTGGTCAAATCCTGATCTTAAAAATTCTTTTAAATCTTCACTTACAATAGTTCCACCATCAAATTTATATCCAATCATATACAAACTTTTCAAATAAATTTGACATTGTTCCCTAATTGAATGGGAAATTGCTGTTTTAAATTCATTACTTAATGAAAATTCTTCACATAAAACTTCTGCAAATTCTTCAGGATCATTTTCTTGATTCATTAAATCCCAATCAAATCTATCAATCAATTGATTATTAGCAATAGTAATATCCAAATTAATTGGAAATCTCAAATCAATATTAGGATTAACAACCATTGGGTGAATATCTGCAATTTGTTCTTTAATACTATTTAAAATTTTTTGTTGAATATTATCATTATTATTATTATTATTATAATCATTATTATAATTATCTTGTTCAATTTTATAATCTTTAATTAATTCATTAACGAATGCAATCATTGTATCTTCATCATCATTATTATTCCATACAAATGTATCATTTAATTTAAATCCATCTCTATCAACATCAAATTCAAGTCTAATTGGTATATAGTCTCCTTCTTCAAAAATTTTAGGATTTTCTTCACCTAAATTTTCGTCAATATATTTCATCTTACTTTCCTTAGGAAAAACAAATTTAAGTTTACCATCAGTAAATCCATTTCCATATCCGCTATATCCATCGCCCCACATCTTACTTGTTAATCCATTAGCTTCAGGAGATAATTTCATTGATTGCATTCTTGCATTTTTAACTTGTTGATAAAATTTTAAATCTCTTAATATTCTGTTAAAAATTTTCCCATTAACACCAATCTTATTATTTAAATTGTTTTCATTTTCTTTGATAATTTTTGTTATTTCATCAGTATTTTTAATATAATTTAAATCTTTTTTAATAATATTTTCATATATTTTAACATCTAAATCTGGATCTAATCCCTTTTTCAATAATTCTTCTGACCATTCATTAGTTTTACTTAATAAAGGTTTTTTGAATTCATCAAATTTGATATTTTTATATGAACCAAAATTAATTGTTGGTATTGTAGTTTTTGTATTTATTGATGCAATGGATTTATTTGAATTATCTAATGGTGTTTTAGTTAAAATTGGAGATGTTGCTTCAAAAGGTGTTGATCCAGGAGCATGTACTCCAGTTAATGCTTTTTTTTTCATCCCCTTTTTTTGCAATGGTTTTTTAGGTATTTTATCTTTTGGTAGTTCACTTAATTCATTATTTTGACCATATACTAATAACGAAGGTGCAGGGGATGCATGTAAAGTTGGTTGTAAAGGGGTCTGTTGTTGAGCTGGGATTTGTCGATTATTTGGTGGTTGATGTAAATTTTGTTGTTGTAACTGTTGTTGATGTAACTGTTGCAGTTGTAATTGTTGATGATGTAATTGCTGTTGCTGTAATTGTTGTTGATGTAATTGCTGTTGTTGTAATTGTTGCTGTGATAATTGTTGTTGTTGTTGCTGTTGTTGTTGTTGTTGTTGTTGTTGTTGTTGTTGTTGTTGTTGTTGTTGTTGTTGTTGTTGTTGTTGTTGTTGTTGCGGCTGTTGTTGTTGTTGTTGTGTTTTTCCGGACATTTTCTGAATCTGTAATCTACGTTGCTGTTCAACTTGCATTAAAAATGCACGTAGTTGAGGATTTTTGGAAATAACTAGATTTCTTTGTTCAGGATCCATTCTCATAAGTTGTGCAAAGATTTGTTGTGCTGACATACCTGGCTTGTTATTGTTAGGATTGGGGTTGGTATTAAGATTAGCATTAGCGTTTGAGCTATTGTTTCCGACATCCATTCCCATATTCATGCCAAAATTCACGTCCATATTATTATTATTGTTATTGCTCATGTTGTTGGTGGAATTGCCCTGATTCATTTTGAGGGTTAATGTGGACCTATATGCAGATGTATAAAGAGAGGTATATATTATTAAGAAAACTACGAAGATTAAAAACAAACAAAATTGGTGAAGATTGGAAAAAATCTTAAAATCATGTCTCGTCTCGTCTTTTCTCGTCTCTTTTCTCTCGCTAAAATATTATGGATGCATGTTATTCGTTTACTTCACTTTACTTTACTTCACTTTACTTTACTTACATCATTTTAAATTAATTTATTTATTTATTCTACTTACTCTTCTTCTTCTTCTTCTTCTTCTTCTTCATCCAATTCTTCTTCTTCTTCAATGTACTCCACATCTTCTTCATCATGGTCTTCACCATGACCACCTAAATTTTCCAGTTCTCTTGTAACACTAGCTTTTAAAGAAACCATAGCCAAATTACCCTTGAGTTCTAATAATCTATTTATGTTACTGGCTCTTTTATTCATACTTAAAGCTAGAAGTCCAAGCCTACGACGTAATTCTGCATTTCCACCAGCTGCATTTATTAAATAAGTACCATGGTAAACTAAAACATATCGTATCCATGTTGTTAATCCAATACTTGAATTACCTAAACCTAATGATGCAGATTCATTAGTATTTTTAAATTTATTTTTAAATACTAATTCAGCTAATTTATCTAACATTTTTAAAATTGAATGTTGTTCAAGTTGTGAAATAGTTGTTTTAACAATTTTTTCATCAGTTGTTGTATTTATAATTGTATCAAACATACTATTATCATTATTACGTAATGATTGTGATAAATTAGTTGTTAATGTACCAACTTGAAATTTAAATTTATTCGATTGTTTCTTACCTATAAAAGATGAAGATGAAGCATTTGTTGTTTTATCTAATCTTGAAACGAGTGTACTAAAATCATCGCCATCATCATCTTCATCTTCATCATCATCTTCTTCTTCTTCTTCATTTTCATTTTCATTTTCTTTAAAAATTGGATCTAAATCAATAAAATTATCACCAGTACGAATTGTAACAGTCGATGGATCTTCACCATAATTATTTAATGATGCTTTATCTTGTGATATAAGTTTTAAATGATCAATTGAAGATTTTTTCCTAATTATTTTAATTTCAGATTGTAATTTTTCATTAATATTTTTAAACCAATTAAATTTATCAATAATAAAATAATTTTCATTTTGTAAATAAGAAATTATTAATTGATCATTTTGAAAAATTATATTATCAATTTTACTTATAGTTTTATATGTTTCATCATTAAATAATTTTAAAATACTATCATATTGTATACTTTTAACTAAATTTATACCATTTCTTCTCCTTCTTTTTGAATTTGGAGTTAAATTATTATTTAATTCATTTTGTTGAATATAATTTAATGGATCTTTAAATAATTCAACAAATCCATCTTGATCAATTGCTGCTAAAATACTCTTCTTTTTATATTTTAAAATTTTAAATTTAATTATTGGTGAATTCATAACAAATATAGTTGAGACTTTAAATTTATTTAAATCTATTAAATTAATAAATCTATCATTATTTGAAGAAATTAATAAATAATTATCAATTAATTGAAAACAATTAGTTTGTTCAACAAATAAATTAAGTGATTTTTCAATTTTTTTAGTTTCTAAATTAAATTCATATAATGCATTTGACATTAATAATAATTTATTATTTGAATATGAAGTAATTTTAGAAATTGTTTCAGTTAATTCAGTTATTACATAATTTGAAATATTTTCTAATTTTTTATCATTTGAATATGCAAATTTATCAAAAATATAAATATGTAATCTATTTGATGTATCTATAACATATAATGTATTTAAAATTTTATTAAAAGTTGCACTTGAACAAGATGCAGGATTTGATGAAAGAGTTAAATCAATATGTTGATTAAATGATGAAATATTAGAAGTTTCAAATAATTCAAAATATGGTTTATTGGAATATAATATAATGAAATGTGAATCATCAAGCCATAAAATGTTTGTTGGTTTACTTGAAATTTCCAATGAAACAGGTGAAACTGAAGAATTTGTTGAACTTTTCAATGGTTGATATTTAAGAATTGGAGTGTCAAGTGAAATACTTGTAAAAGCAATACCGGAAAGTAAATCATCCGAAAACTCAGAAGTAATAAGAGAATTGGAGGAGGATGACATGATATTAAAAACTATTTCAATGATCTAATTTCTCCTCTTGTTATCGTTCTATAAACTTTAAGAAAACCGTTTAATAAATACTTAAACAGGGTGAAAAATCAAACATTATTAAAGAAGAAAAAAAAAAAAAATTTCACCAAAAAAATCAAAAAAATCAAAAATCAAAAATAAATGAGAAAATGAGAAAATGAGGAAAAAAAGGAAAAAGTCAACAACAAAAACAAAATGCAAACAAAATGCAAATAATACAATATAATCTATGATTAATTTATAATGATAAGTTTATTATATGATTATATTCCAACTTATATCATTTAATTAACTATATCAATAGAATAGCAACAAACAAATGTCTGAAAACGAAGAACTGTCACTTCCTCGTGCTACTGTACAGAAAATTCTTTCAGAAATACTCCCCAATGATACATGTTTTACAAAAGAAGCAAGAGAAGCATTAATTGAATGTTGCATTAATTTTATAATGATTGTTGCAACGGAATCAAACGATATTGCTGAACAAGATTTAAAGAAAACTATATCAACAGATCATGTTATACGAGCTATTGAAACTTTAGGATTTGACAATTATATACCAATATTACAAGAATTTGTTGAATCATGTCGAAATAATGCTAAAATTAAAGAAAAACGTAAAGAAAGTAAATTTGTTAAATCTGGTTTAACTGAAGAGGAATTACTTGCTAAACAGCAAGAATTATTTAAAGCAAGCAGGGAAAGATTAAATAAATAAATCTATAACTTTTTACAGAAAAAAAAAAGGAAAATAAAAAAAAAAATTTAAAAAAAAATAAAACATGAATGTATAATTTAATGTAACTTAATGGTAATTCAATTAATGCAATTAATTAATTAATTAATTAATTAAGGGTCTAGTTGGAATAATTTAAAAATGATTTTAAATTTCCAAACACATCGATATTATCTAATACTGTATATTTATGTAATTCATCTAATTCATCAGGTAAATATTCAATATTATCAGGATCTTCATCATTTTCACCAAATGATGAATTCATCAATTTATCCCTTCTTTCAATTGCTGGATTAATATTATCACATAATATTGATAATAAATTCATAATAATACTCTTTAAATGATCATCAATTGTACCATTTTTAAGAATTTCTAATAATCCAAGTATACCTAATTTTAAATCATAAACTGTACACCAAATATTTTCATCAATTAAGTTTTTAAATTGATTTAAAACTTCATTAATATTATTATTAAATATATTCATTATAATTAAAGGTTTTTTGTAAAATCCACCCATAATTGATCTAAAAATTAATTTATTATTCCAAAAATCTTGTTTATTTTCATAGGATTCATAAATATTTTGTAAAATTTGACTGAAAACTTCATCACTTAATCCATTATCATTATCATTTGAATTTGATGAAATAACCATTTCTGCAGTTAAATTTGAAATAAATTCAATAAATTCTAAATCATCAATATCAAAACCTGAAGGATTTTCATTAATAATCCATTTAAGTAATTCTGTTAATGATTTGCGTTCTAATTCATTACCAAAACAGAAAACTGAACTAAAATATGATTCATAATATTCAAAATAATCAAATCCATAATTCTTAAAACTATTAATAATTATATCTAAATTGAAAATTTGTTTACCTTTAATATTTAATTCTTGATTTAAATCTATTGTTAATTCAACTAAATCTAAAATTCCATTTTCTAAAACAATAGAAATAATTGATTTTAAACTTTTATTCAATAATACAATAGTTTGTTCATCTGTACATGACATTATAATTGTTAAAATATTATTCAATATACCAATTAATTGATTTTCTTTATTATTATCATTATAATTGTTATTATTATTATTATTATTATTATCGTTATTTGAATCTTCTAAAATACGTATAAAAGATGTTGATAAATTATTAACTAATTCATTACTGTAAGGAATTAATTGTTGAGGATATTTTTCAACTAAAATATCAATTAAATCATTAATAATTTCTAAATTTTCAGATTCTGTTATATTTAATAAAATTTGCATTAATTGAATTGGATTTAAATCATTATTTGAATTTGATTTTAAAATAATTAATTTTAAATTAGAAATTAATAATGGTAAAGATTGTGAATTTTCTAATGATATTGGTAAATTTGATAAATTTGAAAAAAATTTTAAATCTGAAAAAAAATTATAAATTAAACAACGTAACCATAAATTATTATTATTATTATTTAAATTTTTATTAATATATTCAATTTTATTAATTATTGAATTCATTATATTTGAATCAATATTATTTTGAATTAATTTTATTATATTTAAAGCAC
>JAMAJE010000329.1:0-10960 GCA_023629255.1 Pichia sp. PB3310
TTCAATCAATTGTTAATTCATTTAATGAAAGGATTTAGCACTGATATTGAAACAATTTTAACGATTGATAGTCCAAACGAACATATACCCAATTTAATATTTCCGGATTGGGATAGTGTGATTTTATTTGATAAAAATGAAGAAAATTAAGGAATAATGCACCAGACGTCCATTAATAATTATTCAATTTATCTAAAAGGTAGAGTAAGGAGTAATTCTCCGATTTTTTCTTGTATATTATAACGATTAATGATCAATATGTAATTTATTAATAACAACAGAGATTTCGATTGACTAAAAGAATTGGATAATTAGTTTTGAATTATTATTGGACACTTGCTAATTTTGAGCAATAAGTAATAAAATCAATATAAATTATTATTTGGGAATAGAAATAAACAAAAAAAATATCATCCTATAATGACAAACAATTAAATCGATTGATAAAGTTTTATACAATTTACGCGGCTAATTTGGCAAAGTAATTGATAACATATATAATAATATACATATATATATATATCATAACATATATATGGAGGTGCACGCAGGTCCAAGATTTCGTGCTGGGACCTCCGAAAAAAATTTTTTTGTTAGTATTTTTTGACCTGTGGGCCGTATTTTTGGACTTGTAGGTCCATTTTCCAGGTAATTTCGCGGGAAAAACTGGACCTGCATACATAATTTGCTTAATCCAAAAGGGGAAAAATAAGTTATATGCTGAAATGTCAGAAATTACTTGTCACATGTCACATGTCACTTGTCACACACATTGTAGATTGAAACTCACGCGAGGATAATGTATTATATATACATATATAAGTTTCTAACTGATAATTCTCTGTTTAATTAAATCGCTTATCTATTATAAGACTCATATATCGATTTGAGAGTAAAAAAATAATAATTAAAATTAAATCAACAAATATTTATTATGAAATATAAAACTAACAAATTATCAATCTATATAATTATGTCAATAAGCAATAAGCAATGAGCAATGAGCAATGAGCAATGAGCAATGAGCAATGAGCAATGAGCAATGAGCAATGAGCAACGAGCAATGATATGAGATTATCATAATTTTTGCTTATCTCCTTTCCGTTCTTAATGGCCTTATGACTAGAAAATTAAAAAATATTACACGGTTTTTATTCACCTGACATATGGAGATAGCAGCAACTATATATATATATATATATATTTGAATATATAACAGCTCATCCTCTATGTATTAATATACTATATATAGACCTCTAGGGTCATGATTTTCTTCTCATTTCTTCTTCACTTTTCAAACCCATTGTATGTTCAGTTTCTTGATTAAATGGTAATACAATTTAACCTTCAGTTGATTACCAAAGAATATTTTTTAACAGAGTTCACAATTAATAAATAAATAAAATTTTTAAAGAAGCCTTAATGTCAGATTCTCCTTTTAAGTACCTGCAAGATTCACCATCATCACAATCACCATTATTAACAGCATCAACCATATCTCCAAAATTCGATTCTGATGATTTAGAAAATCAATCATTATTAAATGATAAAGACGATTTTTTTTTGAATTCATCCAAAACACGGAAACAAAAATCAAAAGTTGAAACATGTTATTCGTTTTGCAATAATTTAATTCCATTTAGTTTCAGTATAGCTAACTTAAAAATAATTTGCAAAAGGTGGAGGGTTTCATTAAACAATAAATTATTAAGACTCCTTCTTACATTGTTAATCGTGTTGATAATATCTTTGATAATACCGTTAGCATATATATTTCAGCATCCAAATATATATGAAAACATATTTGAAAATATAAATGAAAATAGAATTGAAAATCCAAATAAAAATTATTCATACTTATTAGAAAATGAACCAAAAGGATCTTATAATTCTCTAATAGCTAAGTTGTTAAATTCTTCATTGAGTCATTTAAATGGATCATATGATAACGTGAATATGTACAATGAATCTTCTGATTTTAATTTTGATGCTGATTCTGAAAAATATCAATCATTAAAGCAATCATCAAATCATTTAAATGAATCGTATAATTATACATATGAAATTAATCCATTATATGAAGCAATGAGACTATATTTTTCTACTAGATATTGGTCGTACATTGAAGACGATAAATCATTTGAATTTTCTGATTCTCATTTAGTTAAACTATTGACTTCATCATTAAATCATTTAGACGAAGCACCTCCTTATAAAAAACATAAAGATCTTAGATTAACACCTGCATTATATTTGAATTATATTCTTAATCTTTTAAATGGAAACAATAACACTTTAACAGGAGATGTAGAATTACCATTTTCCTGGAGTGATTGGATTGATTTTGATAAAAGATTATATCCAAGTGAAGAATATTTCTTAAGGTCAAATAATACTCCAATTTTTTCATGCGAACAATTTGCAGAAGAAATTGGATTTTCATCAGTAAATGACTTAGAAAACGAGGGAAATAATATTTGTGTTAATTTGAATGAAACTGAAGTAGATCAATTAGAAAACTTTTATTATCCCCATTTTAAAATAGTTGGCCCATTTAAAAGTGAAGATATAAGTTCAGATGCAAGAATTGTGCATGGTGCATCTTATGTATATCATGCATTCCCACCTCCGAGGAGACTTATATTTGTTGATGGATCTAAGAAAACAGATTTGATTATTCCAATTTCTAATTCTGAGCCAATTAAGGATTCCGTTTTACATAAGATTACCAATTTTGACATTGCTGAAGACTTAGGAAAAGAAGAAAATATCCATAAGAAAATTGAAAAATTATTACCAATTAATGAACTTATGAAATCAGTTCTTGAAGATCAATTTGAAATTCATTCGAATGATGAAGTTATTGTAGATTTTGCGAGATTCAGTGGAAACCGATTAACCGATGAAGGAGAAGATAATACCCATATAAAACTTGATAAATCTGATTTCCAAAATCCTAATACTTTGAATGACATAAGAGATTCATTATTTGAACTCGATATGGATAATTCACTCGATTCCAATTTATATTCAAATATCATAACTGAACATTATAGATATCCAGATGGTAATTATCCGAAATATTTTTATGAAGCAGATTCTTTTAACCCGAAAGCTGGAGGTTCACACTATGATTGGAGATTTTACAGTTATAAGGATTTATCAAATGAATATAAAAAACGTTCAACTTTACATAGGATAATGAAAGCATGGTTAAGATTTACAAATAATGAAAACATTGTTTCTTGGCCGAATCATGGAACATTATTAGGTTACTCATTTAATAAATATATGCTACCATGGGATAATGATCATGATGTTCAAGTTAGTAGTAGTGGAATGTGGAAATTAGCCAAATATTTCAATCAATCATTGATCATTGATTGTACATCTGATGAACCTTTTTCAAGTGGTTATGGACAATATTATCTAGATGTTAGTGGTTGCTTTTTTAACAGAAGCAATTCAAATCATAACAATGCAATTGATGCAAGATTTGTTGACATCCAGACGGGAATGTATATTGATATAACGCAATTGAGTATAACCAAAGATAAAGAGTTATTGTTGAATGGCCATTTTGAGAATTTTTATGATCATATAAAAGCTCAATATGATAGGTTTGCAAATCAATATCCTAATGTTCGAGAAATTATTGAACAAGATGAGTTAATTACATGTAAAAATAATCATGTTTATTCACTAGCAGAATTAACAGATTTTGATAGAGATCTGTTTGAAGGCGAATATGTTTATATTCCTAGAAGTTATGTCAAAATGCTAGATAGATTATTTCCCGAAAGAAAACAATATTGGAATTTTGGAGGCTATACATGGAGGAGTGAAATTGGTTTATGGATTAAGGATAGAACATGTGAGCTCGGGCCATATGACAGGTATGGAGTTAGTTGTTTACAAAATGAGTTCAATCAACTGTTAATTCATTTTATGAAAGGACTTAGTGCAGACGTTGAAACTATTTCAACAATTGATAGTGTAAACGAAGGAGTACCTAATTTAATATTTCCGGACTGGGAAAGTGTAATTTTATTTGATAAAGATGACGAAAATAAGGGCGTTTAGTAATAGTTATTCAATTTGTCCATAAGGTAAAGTAATTCTCTCATCTTTTCTTGTATATTATAACGACTGATGATTAATGTGTAATTTATTAATAATAATAGAGATTTTAAATAACTAATGGAACGAACAAAATAATTAATTTAAAATTAATTAAAGCATGGAACATGGAATCACCAATATATATATATCTATAATAAAAAAATCAATATAAACTCGTATTTTTGGAATAAAATTAAATAAAAAAATATCATCCTAAAACAATAATACAATTGAAGGTGATGGATAACGTTTTCTAAAATTTATGCGGCTGACCCTGTAAAATAAATAGGTTATTACTATTTTTGTGAACGTATACAACTCTCGGATGTCGAATTTATATGGTAGTAATAAGTATGTTAAATAGAATTAGTGACGGCGTTTTGTAGGAAACGTTGAACTGCTGAAGAATTTCGACATTTCACCGATTTATACTGTTTATAGTTACCATTTTAGTTTATATATAAAATATCGAAAATATACTATTAGTAAATATAGTAAAGAATATTAATAACAAAGATTATTTAGATAAAAGAAAAACGACTCCAGTAAAATGGAACCAAGCAAGAAGACAAAATTGTCAGGCCAAAGATTAACGATACCAACAATATGGGAGCGATGAAATTTTTTCAGGGACAATTAAGTTATCAGAGATCTTGGATGGTTTAAATGCTGAAGACATTATTCAGGTACTTGAAGGGAGTTTGAAGGAACACAAAATCAAACTGATTAAGAAAAGTACTGATAACGTCATGCGTCAGCGAAACTCCGCTCAGTCTTCTAATTTATGTTTATATCTATATATACATATGCTAAATTTAAAAGGGAAAAAATAAATTATATATATATGATGGAGTAAATAAGGGACTTGTCAGACATGTAGATTGAGCTCACGCGAGGATAATGTATCATATATATATGTATAAGTTTCAAACAGATGATTCCTTGATTTTTAATTACATGACCTATCTATTATGAGTGTGATAATATATGTATTTAATAGATCATCCTATATATTAGCTTGCCTATATACACTGCAGGGACTTGATTTTCCTTTTATTTCTTCTTTATTTATTAAACGCATTGTACGCTCATCTTCTTGATTAACTAGTAAAATATTTTAACCTTCACTTCATTATCGAAGCATATTTTTAATAAAGTTCACAATCAATAAATAAGTAAAATTTCTGAAGAAGTCTTAATGTCAGATTCTTCGTTGAAGCATCTCACAGGATCACCGTCATCACAATCACCATCATTAACAGCATCGATTGCATCTCCAAATTTTGATTGTGATGATTTAGAAAATCAATCGTTATTAAATGATAAAGATGATAAAGACAAACTTTTAAGTTCATCCAAAACACGGAAACAAAAATCGAAAGTTGAAAAATGTTATTCGTTTTGCAATAATTTAATTCCATCCTGTTTTAGTATAAGTAATTTAAAAATGATTTTCAAAAGGTTAAAGATTTTTTTAGACAATAAATTATTAAGTCTTCTCCTTACATTGTTGATTGTGTTGATAATATCTTTGATAATACCGCTAACATATATATTTCAAGATTCAAATATATATAAAAATTTAAACGGAAAAAAAAATGGAATTGAAAATCCAAATAGAAATTATTTATACATATTAGAAAATAAACCAAAAGATTCTTATAATTCTCTAATAGCTAAAATGTCAAATTCTTCATTGAATCATTTGAATGGATCATATCATAGCATGAATATGTACAATAAATCTGATAACTTTAATTTAGATGCTGATTCTGAAAAATATCAATCATTAAATCAACCATTGAATCATTTAAATGAAACATCTAATTATACAAATGAAATCAAACCATCGTTGGAAAAAACTAAATCAGTTAAGTTTCCAAATGGAGACTGGTTGTATCTTGAACATAACATATCATTGGACTTTTCTGATTCACACTTAGCTAAATTATTAAAATTATCATTATATCACTTACATGAGGCACCTCCTTATAAAAAACATAAAGATCTTAGATTAACACCTGCATTATATTTGAATTATATTCTTAATCGTTTAAATGGAAACAATAACACTTTGACAGGAGATGTAGAATTACCATTTTCCTGGAGTGATTGGATCGATTTTGATAAAAGATTATATCCAAGTAAATATTATTTCTCGAAGTCAAATAATAATCCAGTCTTTTCATGTGAACAATTTGCAGAAGAAATTGGATTTTCATCAGTAACTGGTTTAGAACAAGATAGAAAAAAGACTTGTGTTAATTTGAACGAAACTGAAGTAGATCAATTAGAAAACTTTTATTATCCTCATTTTAAAATAATTAGTCCATTGAAAAGTAACAAAATCAACCTTGATGCAAGAATTGTATATGGTGCTTCTTATGTATATCATGAATTACCACCTCCGAGGAGACTTATATTTGTTGATGGATCTAAGAAAACAGATTTGATTATTCCAATTTCTAATTCTGAGCCAATTAAGGATTCCGTTTTGCATGAGATTACCAATTTTGACATTGCTGAAGACTTAGGAAAAGAAGAAAATATCCATAAGAAAGTTGAAAAATTAATACCAATTAATGAACTTATGAAATCAGTTCTTAAAGATCAATTTGCCATTTCGAATGATGAAGTTATTGTAGATTTTGCGAGATTTAGCGGAAATCGACTAACCGATGAAGGAGAAGATAATACTCATATAAAACTTGATAAATCTGATTTCCAAAATCCTAATACTTTGAATGAAATAAGAGATTCATTACTTGGAATTGATATGGATAATTCACTTGATTCCAGTTTATATTCAAATATAATAAATGAACATCATAGATATCCAGATGGTAATTATCCAAAATATTTTTATGAAGCTGACACCTCTGATGCCAAAGATGAAGGTGCTCATCATGATTGGAGATTTTATAATAATAATAAGAAATTATCAAATGAATATAAAAAACTCTCAGCTTTTCATAGGATAATGAAAGCATGGTTAAGATTTACAAATAATGAAAATATCGTTTCTTGGCCAAATTATGGAACATTATTAGGTTACTCATTTAATAAATATACACTGCCATGGGATGATGATCATGATGTTCAAGTTAGTACAAGTGCAATGTGGAAATTAGCCAAGTATTTCAATCAATCATTGATCATTGATTGTACCTCTAATGAACCTTTTTCAAGTGGTTATGGACAATATTATCTAGATGTTAGTAGTTGCTTTTTTAACAGAAGCAATTTAAATCATAACAATGCAATTGATGCAAGATTTATCGATATTCATACTGGAATGTATATTGATATTACACTGTTAAGTATAACCAAAGATAAAGAGTTGCTCTTGAATGGTCATTTTGAACATTTTTTTGGTCGTGTGAAAGCTCAATTTTATAGATTTGCAAAGCAATATCCTAATGTCAAACAATTTCTTAGACAAGATGAATTAATTATGTGTAAAAATAATCATGTTTTCTCACTAGCAGAATTAACAGATTTTGATAGAGATCTATTTGAAGGCGAATATGTTTATATTCCTAGAAGTTATGTTAAGATGTTAGATAGATTTTTTCCTCATAGGAAAACAAATTGGAATTTTGGAGGTTATACATGGCGGAGTGAACTCGGGTTATGGATTAAGGATGAAAGATGCGAGTTAGGGAAATTTGATCGTTATGGATTTAGCTGTTTACAAAATGAGTTTAACCAATTGTTAATTCATTTTATGAAAGGACTTAATGCTGATATTAGAACTATTTCAACGATTGACAGTGTAAACGAAGAGGTGCCCAACTTAGTATTTCCAGATTGGGAAAGTGTAATTTTATTTGATAAAGATGACGAAAATAAGGGTTCTTAGCAACAATATTTAGTTTGTCTATAAAACGTGAAGTACTTCTCTTACTTTTATGTTATGACGATTAATGATTAATGTATAACATTTTACTAATAAATCAAAATTCAAATTATTAAAAAAATAGGATAATTTAATTTTGAAATGTTAAGTTAATTTCAAAAATATGTTTGTTTGAAAACGTCCGTTTTTAAAAGATTTACTTCTTATGCAACTATGATCTACCTGAATCTACAGGCTTAGACGTAAAACTGTATATTTAAGAGCCTAAAGCGTTGAATCAGGCAAAAATGCTACAAGAAATAGGTGGAAGAAACTAAAACTGTAGAATTTTCGGTAGCTAAACAGGTTGAATTATTGATGTATGTATAGTCTGTACAATGTTGGATTAAACAGCAACTGACCAATTTAAATCATTAAAACTTTTTCCTCCTCAGTCGATTGCTTTCCGCTGGTATGTCTAGCATTCCCACCATCCACCGCGGGCCTACTAATTATTTCGCATAATGCACGGCCTTACCAATTCTTTGTAACGCTCAACCAAATCTTTTCTTCCTCAGTTTCTTATTGAATAGTCAATTCAATTCCTACGAATCACCAATATAAATCTTCTTCCACTAACCAATTTTTTTTATCTCCATTTACCAAATGTAAAGTAAAAAACTATGAATTCAGCAACCTTCATAACCAGTAATAATAGAAACCCAAAATCACCTATTATTTTATAGTAAACTACAGTTTCATTTCACTGTAACCGCCAATTCTTTTTACCAAATTAGTGTTTATTTTTTAATTTAAAAAAACACCATGCCAAACTTTAAATGCCTGCACGTCCAATTTTAAACGTTTAGATTATTATTTGTGAAGAGAGGACCCTCCGATTCTTATCTACAAATATAATCAATTACTAATCATAGTGATATCCGATACTTGAAGCCAGAGTATCCAAGTTCTAAATACTTAGCCCACCGATATTAATTCGAATGCCAGACAATTTTACTGTGCATAACCTACCAATGCTTCCAAACTGTTTTTTTTTTTTGGATACTTTAGTCAACTTTTCAAAATGTATTTAAAATTAATTGTTATAAACGCTTATCTTTGGAATAAAAATGAAAAAAAAATATTATCATATAACGATAAGAAATTGGATAAAGATAGATAACGTTCCATGGACTTACGCGGTTAATCTGATAAAGCAATAATTAAGGTTAAATGAATACATAATAAATATATATATGTATAAGAGGGTGAGTAAGCTTAAGTGACTCGGGTTCATTTAATAGATTTAAAACTCACGCGACAAGCAACCATGATTATATAAAGTTAATTGTATAATTTTTTTTTTTCGTGATCAGGTTTTCTGATTATTTTTATATTTTTTATAATAATATAATATAGTTTATTATTCAAACTGAAATTGCATAAACTTAGATATATAGTCTATATAAATGTATATGTATTGATTTGAAAACAGAAAAAATAATAGTAAAATTTAAAATTAAATCACTGAGCAAACTGCATCAATTGGCGATAGCAGGGAAAACACAATAAGTTGAATTTTCCAGTGAGGGGTCTGATCTGATCATAACTTTTTTTAGTTCCTAATTCCTAATTAGTACAAATTATAAACATATATATTAACAAACTTTAATTGCGAACCAAAAGTAATAAAATGTTACATGCATTGCTTTTGATGAATTTTCGTGGAGATAACAAACAGCAGTCATATATATATATACTATATATATATATATAATAATGGCCCTTTTTTACTGATGTATTTATTTATTATATATAAGCACCAGATAAAATTATTCTATTTTGTAGCTTTTTCATTTTTTTATTTGATTAATTTTATACGTTCCTTTTCTCAATTACATCGATAATAAAGTGTCTTGATCTTCACTTTATTATTAAAAAATAATTTTTTAAATAACAACTAATAAGTGAAAAACTTTTCAAGAAGCATTCATGCGAAATTCACCATCACCATTATTATCACCATCATCACAATCACCATTATTAACAGCATCGCCTACATCTTCAAGTTCCAATTCTGATGATTTGGAAAAACAGTCATTATTAAATGATGATGATAATTTTTTAACTTCTTCAAAAACACGAAAACGGAAATCAAAATTTGAAAAATATTGTTCTCTTTGCTATAAATCAATCCCATTTGATTTTAATATTAGAAATTTAAATAGAAATTTTAAAAAGTTGAAGATACCATCAAACAATAAACTACTAAATGTTCTTTTTACATTGTCTATAGTTTTGACAGTATCTTTGTTAATATCTCTGATAATACCAGTAACATATATATTTGAAGGTTCAACTAAATTTGAATATGAATATGAAAATGAAAATCCATCTAAAAATTTGTCAAACATTGAACAAAATGAATTAACTGAATCTTATAATTCTTTAGTAATTAAATTGTTAAATTCTTCATTGGCTCGTTTAAACGAATCATATAATAGTCTGAATACCAACAATGAATCTTCTGATTCTGATTATGAAATATATACACCGTTAAATGATTCATTTGATAGTACGAATACGTACGATCAATCATTTGATAGTCCGAATACGTACGATGAATCATTTGATAGCATAACTCCCTTCTATGAATTTTCTGAATCTGAAATATATAAATCGTCAGATGATCCATCTGATAGTCTGACTACGTTCTATGAATCTTCTGAATCTGAAATATATCAATCATTAAATGATTCATTTATTTATTCAAATGAAAATTATTCATCATTTGAAGACACTGAATCATCAAATAATTCTCCAAGTAGAGATTGGTCCTATCTTGAAGACGATAAATCATTTGAATTTTCTGATTCTCATTTAGTTAAACTATTGACTTCATCATTAAATCATTTAGACGAAACACCTCCATATAAACATAAAGATTTCAGGTTAACACCTGCATTATATTTGAATTATATTCTTAATCGTCTAAATGAA
>JAMAJE010000330.1:0-10800 GCA_023629255.1 Pichia sp. PB3310
ACTTTATTGAAATACTTTGAAAGAAACTCCGGTGTCAAGTGTGGTGTTTCAGAAAACCCTGCTGAATATATTTTGAACTGTATTGGTGCTGGTGCAACCGCTTCCACTGCACATGATTGGGCTGAATTATGGAACAACTCACCAGAATGTGCTTCCGTTACTCAAGAGATTGAACATTTACATGCTGAATTACCAAGCAGACCAATTAACACTTCTGTTGGTGATTTGAGTGCTAAGTATGCTACATCTTATGATCAACAATTTTGGTTTGTTTTAAAGAGAACTTATATCCAATTCTGGAGATCTCCTGTTTATATTAGAGCTAAATTCTTAGAATGTGTTTCCTGTGCCCTTTTCGTTGGTTTATCATATGTTGGATTTGACCACACAATTGGTGGTGCTCAAGGTGCTTTCTCATCTGTTTTCATGTTGTTATTAATTTCTGTTGCTATGATTAACCAATCCCATGTTTTTGCTTACGATACTAGAGAATTATTTGAAGTCAGAGAAGCGTTATCCAACACTTTCCACTGGTCATGTTTACTTTTATGTCACACCATCCTTGAAATCTTCTGGTCCACCATCTGTCAATTCTTCATTTACATTTGTTACTACTGGCCACCAAGATTCTCCGGTGACGCTAACAAAGCTGGTTTCTTCTTCTTCATTAATGTTTTGATTTTCCCATTATACTACTGTACTTACGGTTTAGCTATCTTATATTTCTCACCAGATGTTCCATCTGCATCTATGATCAACTCCAACTTATTCGCAGCTATGTTGTTATTCTGTGGTATTTTGAATCCAAAGAGATATTCCCCACGTTTCTGGTCTTTCATGTATGTTGCATCTCCATTCACATATTTTGTTCAAGCGTTCGTTTCTCCAATTTTAGAAGGTAGAAAATTAGTTTGTGCATACAGTGAATTAAGTATTGTTGATCCACCAGCAGGCCAAACCTGTGGTAACTTCTTTGAACAATATATTGCAGAGAATGGTGGTTATTTAAATAACCCAACTGCTGACAGTTCTTGTCAATATTGTCCATATACCATGCAATCACAAGTTGTTTTACAATTCGGTATTAAATGGAACCAACATTGGAGAGATTTTGGTATTGCTTGGATCTATATTATTGCCAATATTGGTTTCATGTTAGCAGGTTACTATTACTTCAGAGTTGCAGGTAAGTCACCATTTGCATTCATTACTAAGTTATTGAATCCAAAGTCATTACTTCCTAAACAAAGACATGAAAAGGATACCACCATTTTCCAAAAGAAGGAAGGTGATAATAAGATTGGTACTCAAAAGAAAGCTAATTAGGTTTGCTTTAGCTTTTTACGGTTGAGTGATCCCATTTTTTTTTAGTTTTTTGAAATATTACTTGATATTTCATTTGCACGTCAATAATATATTTTTATTGTCTTAATATAATCCATTTGATATTTTTTTATACATACATTAACACATTTTTTATTCTATACATTGTTCACATTTTTATCCTCTTTTTATACAAAACATTTCTCATTTTTAGTTTTTATAATAACATACATAATCAATACATTCATTAAAAAAATAAATATTGGATAGTAGTTTATATTTCATCATTAAATTCGTTAAAGGGAATATTATATACAATTTTACATAATCCATTTTAAAAAAATTTCAATTATATAAAGGAATCACGCAGTAAAGTTTGGAAATCAATCAATTTATGCCGATGAGCGGAGCAACCATGAAACCATAGATTTTTTCACAATCATATGCATCCAATCATTTGGAAGAATATTGTTCAAACTACTTGATGAATCTATAGGAACGTACTTGGGTACTTTTGAATATGTTAAGGATTTATTTTCATAAACAGTATAATTTGTTGTTGTGTTTAGTAACTCAGTCAAATCATCATGAATAACATTATTCAGTTTATTTAGTTTATCAAATTTGAACTTATCAAAATCAGAAATTGAATCATTAGTTGTTAATGATGAGAATTTTAAATCATTTTTATTTTCAATATCATTTAATTCAGAATTTGCCCATTTAATCATATTATATTTGTAACTTTTATTAATAAATCCTAAATGATATTGAGACAGAACATCTGTGTGGTCGATATTTTTTGAATCCCAAAATTCAGAATATTCATTATACTCTGAATTTATCTTTTCTGATGTATCTAGAATTTTCAAATCTGAAAGTTTTTGAAATAACAATTGTTCAAAAGGTGTAATGATGGATAAATCGGGTGATATTAGATTATTATTATTGATTTTATTTGTATTTGTATTTGCAACTTTTTTATCAATTGTATTATAAATCTTCCAGTTTTCTGGTTTTTTATTTATTTCAAAATAAGATTCAAACAACAATAAATTTTTGGATTGGATTTTCTCAAGATCGGCCCTCACCGAACTTCTTTTCGTCAACCAATTGTGTAAATTATAAGATGAAAAATCTGTGTTAAAAATCTTATCAACTTTCAGCTGAAATTTTCTAAATAATATATCAGATCTTTTAACTGATCCCATATTTGTGAATAATGACTTGTGCAAAATAAATTTAACTAAAATTAAATAAGTTATTGAATCCAAATGTGAATTTGATAAATTTATGTCAAATAAATGCTTTAATGATCTATAATATATTATCCATGATAACTTGGAAAAATTAGAATCATTATCATTTAATGAATTTAATTCATTCATTGAACGTATGAATAATTGCCAGTTTGATATTGATGATAAATAAATTAATAAATTATAACCGCCAGTTGATTGAAGATAATTCTGTACATTATTTAAATCGTAATTAAATATTTTACCAAAATCTGTATATTTTGTTGGTGAATTGTCTTTTAATAATTTATCTTTTAAGGTTTTAGAAATTGAATGTTCAATTGTAATTTTATTTTCTTTTAAGAAACTATAATTTGAAATACTTGCCTTCCAAGCAAATTTCCAATTTAATGCAGTCAAATGAATGGATAAAAATGAATTGAAAGTGTCAATGTCTTTATATTTTGTTGATAACATCAATTTTCTAAATGATTTTGTTGAAAAGTTATTTTTAGTTATATTCATATCATCAAGTGATTTAAATTTTGGTATTAATTTCATTGATTTTAGTGAATCATTAATTAAATATTCAACTAATGTTTTATTATTATTATATTTATTAATCAGATTGAAATTATGAGATAATTCTTCATAAATAATTGAAGTTAAAGTATGATTATTATTGATTTCATTATTCAATATAATATCATGGAATTCATATTTTAAATTTAAAGGTTCATTGATTTTAAGTAATAATTTTTCATTGATTCTTTGTATGTGCATATAAATCAAATAAATTGAAGTTTTATTCAAATACAAGTTATTGTTGATAAATATAGACAAGACATTATCAATTATATTTAAACTTTGATAAATTGTGAAATTAGATTGGATTGATTTTTTCAGAAAAATATTCAATGAAAATGTATCCCAATTCCCCATTAATGCAATAATTTTCCTTACAACTGACATATTTGAATAATTATATAGTTGTAAAAAATAATTAATCAACATATAAGATAAATTTTTGTTTTCTTGAAGTAAATGATGACAATCTTCTGAATAAATGATTCTATTTTTAAGGAAACTTTTAATTAATTCATTTGAATTTTGATAATTATATCGAGTTAGACGTTCAATAAAATCATATAATATTCTAGCTTCAAAAATTGAATTAGTATTATTTATAAGTTTATATTTATAATCATAATATGTATTATTTGTAAGAAATTTGTTATGTGATTTTAAAATGTTTTTAGTTAAATAATTTTGAGAATTAAATCTGGATGATGGAATCATAAGTTGAGAAGATTTTAATATGTGCAAATCGATTTCATTTATAAAAGGTTTCATTTTGGGAGATTTTTTTATTATATACAGGTCGGAACTACCATTAAATGATGAATCAATTGATATTTTTTTCAATTTTTCAATAATTGAATTTTCCAATTGTTTCAATTGTAAAATTTTATGATCATTATAACTTATTGTATTTTTTAATGATACTAAAGAAGTTGAAGTTTTTAATTTATTTCTATTTTTACTTTTATTTTTTAATTTTATATCTGAATCTAAACGTAAATTGAAATTAAAATTTGAATTGAAATCTAAATTTGAAATTCGAATTTTATTATTTTCTAAATGTGATATACTATTACTAAATATATTTTCAGTATTGGACGGTTGAAATCGACTTATATAAATCTGTCTTATATTTATTAAATAAGATTTTCTAAAACGAATAGTTGATCGATACGGTATTATTATTATCATTATAATAAATTGTTATTGTGTTGCATATTATTGGTTCTTAAATTTTACTGAAAACCTATATTAAAATTAAGAGTATTTCTTTGATTTTTCAGTTATTCTTTTCAAATTGACGATATTTAATGGAAAGATGCAGTTGGTCAAGATGAAAAATTCAGGTATTTTTAATGTGGAAAAAAAAAACAAGTTTCTGCTATGTAAGTTATAATCTTCTAGCAAGTTTAGATATATATTACTATAAATTAATAGTCTGATATAATGAAAATTGGTACAAATAAACGATTAAGCCTACAATTGAAGATATCTTGACTAAGTAAATATTCAGATCATGTCGAGAAAAGAAATGAAGAAAGAGAAAATTAAATCAATGAAAATGCGAAAATAAAAAATTTGCAGGTATTTTTTTTCTTAGTAGAGAGAGTAGAGAGTAGAGAGTAGAGAGTAGAAAAATATAATATGGCTTTTCTTTATAGTGTTTTTTACTGATAGTTAGTTAGCTTCTCTGTTCTTTGATCTCTATTACATTCTAAGGATAATAATAAAACATTATAATCACCAAATATGTCTAGAGAAGGTTTTGTTCCACCATCTGCTGCAAATTTAGGTAACGCTGCAAGCGGTATCCAATCAATTAAGAATTACGGTGTCAAATACGTTTGTGCGCAATGTGCGGTCAACTTTACATTATCCCCAAAGGAACCAGTTAGATGTAAAGAATGTGGTCATAGAGTTCTTTATAAAGCTAGAACTAAGAGAATGGTCCAATTTGAAGCTCGTTAAAATATTATTATTCCCAGTTATGTCAAAGGCAAATTGAAATTCAAATTGAAAAATTCATGAAGACTTTTCCGTATTTTTATTTTCTCATTAATACAATATAATATAATATAATATAATATAATATAAAATATAATATAATAATACTCAATTTTTCTTGCAAAAAAAAAAAATAAATAAAAAAAAAAGAAGGTTTGACAGTTTTTCATTGGTTGATTGATTGATTGCTTTTGACTTTGTACTTTCTCTTGCTTTGTCAATAATTAATTTATGTATGTATATTAGTATAATATCCCCATTTTTACTTTAGTTTTATATAGTAGATAGATACTAGAAAAAAGTGAAAAAAATAATTTTTAAAAAAAAAATCAAATTAATAACCTAAAATATTAATGTACTCACCAACTTATTTATTAAATAATCTTAGAACTAAATCAAAATATACTATAAACCCGAATTCAAATTCAATATATAGAGACTACATAGGACAGAAAATAGGTTTTATCCATTCAAAATTTAATATTATTAAACAACATGATGATAATAAGATATACAAATTCAAACCGTTAATTCTAAAACTAATCAACTCATATCAAACTTATAAAAAATTAAATATTGATAAATATAAAATAACTCCAATATATTATAGACAAGATCATCCACATTTACCTAATTCACCACAAGATTTAAATGAAATACCAGAATATGCATTTAAATTAATTTCTATACCTGATTTTGAACTTAGTATGAAAAATCAAGATAAAAAGTTAAATCTCTTTGCTTCATTATTAGAAATTGAAAATGATCAATTAAAAGAATTAGATAATAATAATAATAATAATAATAATAATAATAATAATAATACATTGATTAAATCGATTTTAATTAATTCTATACTAAATAATCATAATGGATCAGATAAATTAGAACAGTATTTTAGCTTAATTGATTTTGATTTAGATGTTTATTATATTATATGTTTTAATTATTTTATTAATCCTTATAAGCTTGATAAATTTTCAAGACTAAATCAACTTTGTAAATCAATTGAATTTTTTAAAATTAAAAATGATTTAGTGATAAATGACAATGATTGGGATTTTTTATTAAGATTAATTAATTCAAATATTTTCATATTTCAATCTGGGAGGAATTATGAAAATTCAAATTCTGTTTTTTTTGATAAATTAATAGACATGGTTAATCAAGTTGATAAACTTTACCTAGCTTTTGATTTAGTTGGAATGTTGCGATGTATAAGAAATGCAGAAACAGGATATGAAATAATCGGAAAAGATGGTAAAAATGCCATTATTAAATTTAATATTAAATACTACAGATATTTAATTATAAATCGAGCAATTAATGAATGGAATAGAAATTCATTAACTACTAAAACATGGAATAAATATGAATTTTCACAACAGTGGAAAACAGTGTGGGATATATATTATAATTCAGAAAGTTTGTTACCACCAGGTGGTTTAACAGTTAAAAATCAAATTAAAGACATGATGGAATTTATAGAATAAAAGTTTTTGTTTGTTTATTTGTTTTTTTTTTTGGTATATTCTTACAGTAATAAATAAAATTTTAAATCAATTATATAAATAAATAGTTATGTAATAATGAGGATAATAATAATAATAATAATAATAATAATAAATTAAATTATATTGTTTATAAAATGATTGATTTAATAATTGAAAAATGAATAAAATGAAAGAGTAATCGATATATTAACATTATTATTTTTTATTTTTCGTCTTTTTTTTCTTAAGTCTGAGCTCTGAGCTAATCTGATTTATTTATGGTAAACCTTTAATTTGATCTAATGGGACTAAATCAAAACCCCATTTTTCTTCACCTTCTCTAACTTCATAATATTTCTTTAAATCAACACCGTGATATGGATGAGCGACGAAATTAAACCATGGTAAAACACCGATTAATAATTGTGAATTTTTTGAATATCTTGCAGATAAATCTTGAATATAAGGAGTTAATGTTGATTCATCACAACCATATGGATTTTTACCTTTTGAAAGTAATGATTTAATTTCATATCTATCCTTTTCAACTTCTCTTGCATTTTCGGATACACCCCAAAATCTTTTTGTTGATTGATTATAAGCAAGCAAAAAACCTGTAGTAAAACCAATTAAACCACCAGCACGTAAAAACATTGGCTTTGGCATTTTAAACTGACGTCCAGAAACTGGTTCAAATTTTTCAAGTAAAATAAGTGATAATGGACCTGCAACTGTTGCACCTAACCAGGTAAGATAGTCTGCAGGACGGAAATAACCTACAACTTTGGAGAAAACAGGATCTTGGTCAATAAGCTCGTATTTGGCCATAATATTATATTGTTGAAACTAACTTGCAGTGTCTGATTGATTAATTAATTAATACTTTAATATATTACAATTGTATCAATTAATTCTTGTTTAATTTCTCTTTCATAGATGAGAACGTACTGAACATGTTGAGATTCAATTCCCCACTTGCGCGCAAGCAAATGGTGTACGGGGGAGTTGATCTTTTTAAAAGTTTTTTGTGTTTTTCTTTTTTTTTTTTTTTTTTTATTTTTATTTCTTTTGTCGTGTATTGTATATCGTGTAGTGGAAGGGCGAGTTACTTTTTAATTTTTAAGTATGAGTAACTGAGGCTCAGAAAGGTAGGAAATAATTATTCAAAAAGATTAATCCAAATATAAAAAATATCAAATACATTCTCATGCCTCCTAAAAGAAAGGGTCCGCAGAGTTCTGCTGCAAAAAAGAAACAAAAAGTTTCAGAACAACTCCAGCAAGAAGAACATGCTAATTCTGATACAATTCAAAATAATGAACCAATTTCTGTAAACAACAATTCTGATGAAACCCAGTTTAATACGTTAACAGATTTTTATACCGATGTCGTAAATCATGCAATGGATTTAAAAGATCAAGAAACTGGTGAAGTTATATCTGGACCATTTTTGAAATTACCACCAAAGAAACTATATGCAGATTATTATCAATTGATTTTAAATCCTATATCAATTAATGAAATTAGAACAGCGTCAGTTGTCAAAAAACGTGGAATTCCAGCCAAAGAAATTATCGATGGTAATGGTATTTCATTGGATGAATTTAAAAATATGTGGGTTCAGATGGCTGAAAATGCTTCAACTTATAATGATCCTGAAAGTTTAATTGTTAATGATGCAAATGTTATACTAGATTATGTTACTAAAAGAATTGATAATTTTAAACCACATTATGAACAGTTACACGAAAAGGATATTACTAAAACCGTTGTCACTGATAATAAGATTGATAATATTAATGATAATAAAAGTAATAATGATATTAATAATGATTATAATGAAATTAAAATTGAAGAAGAAGATAAAAACAAAGACACAACAGTTGACAAATCAGAAAATGTAGATTCCAATTTAATTGACGTATCTGATTATGATGATTCAAGTGATGATTATACTCCTGACCTGTTAAAAGTATTTAGACATTTACTTTCATTTAAAGTTTCACATCATAAAAACTCTATTCCATTATCCAAAGTTTTATTAGAATTACCTGATAAAAATGACCCATCAACGGAAGATTATTATGAAATTGTAACTGAACCTATGTGTTTTAATATTGTTAGTGAAAGACTTGATAAAGGTGAATATAAACAGGGTACAGTGGGTTATAAAAAATTTGTTAATGATGTTAATTTAATTTTTGATAATGCTTTAGACGTTTATGGTGATGGGCCTTATTATAAAGCTGCATCTGGTTTAAGTAAAGCATTCTCTAAAAGACTGGAAAAATTTAATGTTCAAGTTATTGAAAAGAGAAAATTAGCTGCATTGAACCCAAAATCAAAATCAAAGACCAAATCAAGTAACAACAAAACATCCAATAATAATAGTACTAGTAATTTTGATGAAGATATGGATGGTAATAAATCAATGATTGAAGAAGAAGAAAAAAGTGAAAATGCTGAGAATGATCAAGAAAATGAAGTAAAAGAAGATGAAGAACCTGTACCACCACCTGTCGAGATTCCGACCATTATCCGTAAGCATGATATTGAAAAGGCAACTAAAGTTGAAGAAATTGATGATATTACTGCATTTATTAAAAAATTCACAATTTGTTCAACAGCTAATTTGAACAATTTTGTAAATAATTTAAAAAATATGGATAATAATAAGAATTTACCACATAACAATTTAAGTTTACAAAATCCTTCCATTTTTGAAAATATTATCTTTGAGCCAGCTGGAAATAGTACCATTGGTGGTTCATCTTATATCATCCAATTACCTGGATCAGCAATAATTGGTCATGAAATTGCATGTATTGTTCATTTACAAAATAAAATTGTTGATGCAAAATATATTTCTGAAATGCGTGTAAACGGCGAAAATATTAATGGAGTACCAATGTCAATTACATATGATGAAGATTCCGGTGAGAATGGAATGTTTTGTGCTGGAAAATATGGCGTGCGTTTAGGTTTTGGTTTGAATTATTTTGAATTTACAGTGAAAGTTCCATATCCATTACAGGGTAAAAGGTTTCCATCTGAAACAGATAATTCAGCAGTTTCTTTGACAGATTCTGAAATTGAGAAAAGAGAAAGACATGAACGTGGAAAATCACAAGAATTTGTAGAAAATGTTAAAGTCTGGTTAAATGTTACACGTTGAGTAAAATAACAATAATTTTTTTTGTTTAAAAGACCATTGTTTTGTGAAATATGTATTAATGTGAATTGTATTATATAAGGTTTATTCTAAGTAAAATATAAAATAAATTTAGAGAGAGAGAATTGAAAAAATTGTAGTTAATGATAAAAATAAAAATTATACAAAATCAACTGTATATTTTTCATCATTATTATCCGATTCAGATATTGTTAAATATTTTTTTATTGTGCTTTCACCATATTTTGCTTTCCAATCATTATATTGTTGTTTCATTTCATTTTGAATGATAGGTTGTGGTATCGGCGTTACTTTAAAAACATCATTTTCATCTTGATTTATTTGAGAATTAATATCATCTATATCATTATTATTGTTATTGTTTTCATTCTCTGATTTTATAGTTGATCTATAATTAGACATCATTTTAATAGTTGCTATATCGATTAAATGATCATTTGTACTATTTAAAATTGCATTTAATTGTTTATTTCTTAATTCAGTTAATAATTCATCCTCTACTATTCTTGCCTTATCATCCGATAATAATGATGTATCTTCTTCCTCTTGCAAAGACTGACTTGGTTTTAAACATGATAAGCAAAGTCCCATTTTGTCTCAAGAAATCTTTTTCAAGAATGCTATATATTCTGCTTTTCTTAATCTCTGATATATATATATTCTAACTTAAATAATAAAGTAGATAACAGTGCAGAAAAGATTCATGTTACTTACTATGCAAGCGAACAGAGCTTTTTTTTCACAATTTTTGCGCTTAACTACAAGCTGTTGAAGATTCAAATGAGTGGCAAATTATAGTATTTGTTCCTTTTTCTTTTTTTCATTCAATTAAACCGTTACTTATAAAGGTTGAAAAAAATAGATTACATACATATATATATATAATGTCAGGATTGAAGTTTGACAATTATCAAAGAAATCAATATTTGATTCAAGAAGCAGGATATAAAGCACCAAAGGCGACATC
>JAMAJE010000331.1:0-10791 GCA_023629255.1 Pichia sp. PB3310
GCCGTGACCTCACCCCATTCCTTTTCCCCGGTTTTCTACTCCGCACCCGTCTCGATTCCGACGATGAAAAACTAACTAACTTGATTAAAATTTATTTATTTAATTTAATAAAATTTATTAAAATTTACTCACATACTATACACTTTTATAATACAATTATTATTATCAAAATTATTTTTAAATAACTGTGCCACTCGCTGCGCCACTCCGGTCACGTGCTCCTCTTTGGCCGATATAAGTCCAATTTCAATATATTTTAATTTATTTTTCTTTTGTGCCACATTTAATATTTTATCCACGTCTAACACACTGGAACTGCGCCACCCTATAAGAACAAGCTTCTCTAAATTGTTTAATATAGATTGTTTTATTATACCTTCTGTTGAAGTGCATACAGCAAATTCACGACTTAAATTCAACATTTCTAACCAAGGGAAATATTGAATTGTTTTAGGCTTATCCATTTCATTATCTTCTTTTAACCTATCCTTTTCTGGAACAACAATAATTGAAAGTTCTCGTAATTTTGAATAAAATTCAACTTCAAATAAAAATTTTTGATTATATTCAGTATTAATAAAATTTTTAAATCTTTCACTACTCAAAAATCTTGTATATGCTCCAGTATAAACTAATTCAAGTTTTTCAGGTTGACAATTCATTAAACGTTCATTATTCATATTACTTAGTCCTGGAATTGGATATTCGGGCGCAAAAACTTCTTTTAAACTTAATGGATATTCCCATGCACAATTAATTAATTTAATATCTTTTAATTTAATTAATTTACCATCTAATTTTCTTTTCTCAAAATCACTAAAATCTTCTTTCATTTTAGGATAAAAATAATTATCTTTTGTAATACTAAAACCTTTTAATGTTAATTTTTTGATTTCATGAAATCTTTGTAATTGTGCTAATTCAAACATTGCTTTATCATTAACATCTCCTTCATTATAATGATTATTACTCTCTAATGTTAATTTTTTAATCTTATTACTTGATTCAATATCAAAATCGTCTTTATATTTTAAACATCTTGCACTACCAATTAATCCAATTTCCATTTCATGTAAATTAATACAATATTCAAATAATTTTTTAAAAGATGCACTCCATTCTCCATTATTTGTTTCCTTTTCATTTTCCATATCACATATAATTTTAAGTTTATTAATTTTATCTAAATATTTAAAATTATCAATAAAAATTTTAATATTTTTCCATTTCATTTGAACATTTTTGAAAACTTCATCAAATATCAATAATCTATGTTCTTTATTAGTACTAGATAAATTAATCATATCATTTTTATTTAAATTATTAAAAATTATTTCTAAAACTTCATTAGGAAATTCCATCAAAACTGAATCAACCCTTTCTCTCTTAATTTGTTTAACTTTTTCACTAATTTTATCTGTTTCATATGCACGTTTTCGTAATTCAAGCATTTTTGTTCTATCTATATTCCTGTTTGATAGCAGCTTGAGAAAATAATATATGTATGTATATTTTATAGTCAATTCATGACTCAATTTCATGTCCTGTATATCATGTACCTTGTGCCTCGCACATAATAATAATAAAAATAAGAATAAAAAAAAAATAAAAAAGAGTTTCCTCAGATCGTAGTTTGATAGAACGGCGTGCGGGATGAAGATGGTTAAAGAGTGGGCAGTGGGCAGCAAAAAAATAGTCTGAAAGGCTCATCATTATAACTTTCATTAGACATGAATTATATTTCAATATGTAATGATTAAACAGTTATTTATTGACATTTCCAAGAAAAAAGAGGTGCTTAATAATACCATTAATGTAAACTACTAGTATTCTGTTTATTAGCAAATGGAAAAACTTAAATATTATTGGAACATGTAATTTAATTCAGCAATTGCTTAAAAATAATTATTTTGGGTGATATCCGTAATTTACTTAACGTATAATTTCTAATTTATTTGAACATATATTTAAAATCTGATTATAAAAAAAAGATGTATATCTGTTTCAAAATATCTATTTAATTATAACTTAAAATGATCTGATAAAAGAACTAATTCAGCAACTTTTTCAACTGCACCCCATGACATTTCTATACCACTACCACCGAATCCGTAACAATGGACAATAATAGTTTTTTTTCCATTATTAACAACTTCCCTTTCTAATCTAACACCACCTCTTCTAGCAGGTCTAAAACCAACATTAACTCTTATAATATCCAATTTACCTGTTTTCAAATCAAATAATTCAGGAAAATGTTTAGATGCATTTAAAATTAAATCGTTTGTTTCTAATTCATCAGGCGTATCTTTATATGACTTTAAATTTTTAGAACCACCAATAATAATACCACCATTCAATGGTCTAGGAATACAAAAACACCATTGACCATTAGCTAATTGATAAGTAATTGTTTGATTTTCAAATTTTTCTAATTGTGATAATGGAGGACGAACAAGCAAAGTTTGACCTCTAATAGAAAAACAATTAACATCATGACTACCATCAAATAATAATCCATTACCAGTACAATTAACAATAATTTTATCTGGGAATAATTCAGAAACTTGTGATAATGAATAAACTTCTTTTTGAATAAGTTTAATATTTTGACGTAATTTTAAAGAATTCAACATAAACATCATATAATCATGTGGATTAACTGCAAAGGTTTTATATTTTGCACCAAATTTAACAGTTTTTGGTAATTCATCTTTTGGGATAACTATAAAATCATCAACAATTTCAATATATCCCTTACCTAAATTTTCATACAAAGAATTTTCAGTTTCTAAATAATCAATTCCGGTAATAAATTTAATTGAAGTTTCAGGATGTTCAACTGCCAATTCTTTAAATTTTCTATAAGTTGAATGAGTAAATTTTGAATCTCTGTACTCAAATTCATTATTTGATGGAAATGGGCGGAAATGTGCACCTGCCTTTGATGAAGTATAATATGGACTCAACAATCCAGATTCTGGAAAATCTTTTGAAATAATTGTTAAGTCAGCATATGGGTTAATTTCTGCAAGCTTGTAAGCAGTTGAAATACCAATTATACCTGCACCTACTATAACTACTGATTTTGACATTTTTAATTAATCATTCATCATCTATCATTGATTGAAAAGAAAAAAAAAAGAAAAAGAATGACAAGATTGATTGTAAGAGGATAAAATCAACTATTTGAAGGCTTTAAAAAAATGGTCCGATAAGATCTTCATTGATGATTATTATGAATCATAAATTAAAAATGCCTCTTGTCTCTTGTCTCTTTTATCGCCAGGTCGAGAATAAAGATGCGATAATTTTTGGATTACAAGTGCGGTTAAAGATTTTATTACATATATATATATATACTATGTATTCTTTATCAAAATAAAAAGTTTAAATTAAATATATCTTTATATAGGTAAAAAAGTACAAGATGGCTGAAATAGGGAATCCTGCAAACAGGGTGTTACAATTAGATGGATACTTGCTTGATGAACAAGTGATAGGGATTTTAAAAGAAAAACTTACAGATGCATTCAGTGATTCCTCATTACCATTAAAATTTCAACGTATTGGATCAAGACATAATAATGAACTAATATTTTTATTGAAATTAATTCTTTATAAATTATTTGTTTGGGATAAATCGAGCACTTATGGATTGATACTTCAAAATTTGAAATTATCAAATAACAAAAGAACTGAAACATTGACGAAATTAGGTAAATTATTTATATTAATGCAGTTAATAAATTCATATTTAAATAAAAAATTATCATCATTTTTATATTCAGAAGGATTTGAGGAATTACAAGAGAAAAATCCTAAGCTTTTTGAAATTTTAAAGAAATTGAATACTTCAATATTATTTTTTACTAAAACTTATAAAGTGTTTGAAATTTTAAATACTATCACATTCTTTACTTTAGGCGATTATTCTTCAATTTTTAATAGAATTTTTCAAATAAGGCATGAAAAATTGGATGATCTAACAGTTTCCTTTGCATCTAACCCACAAACTATAAGTTATGAATTTCAAGATCGACAATTGATTTGGAATGGATTGACGGAATTTTTAACCAATTTTTCAAATATTAAAATGCCAAGATTTATTATAAAAATTTGGAAAAGGACAATTAAAAATAAAAATAATAATAGTAATTATAAAAATTTAAATAATAATTCAAATAATGATAATGAAAATGAAAATGATAACAATTCAGTTTATAAATTTTTACCTGAAAGATGTTGTGCAATTTGTTATGAGAATGATTTAAATATTGATAAAAATATTGATGATAATTTAATCACCAATGCGTATGTTACAAATTGTAATCACGTTTATTGTTACTTTTGTTTAATGAACGAAATGGAAAAAGCAAAAATTAATGAAGATGATGATTATGAAGAAGATCAAAATGAATTAAGAGGAAAGTGGAAATGTTTAAGATGCAATGAGCGTGTTATTTATGGAGAAATATTTACTGATGGTATGGGTGAATTAAAGGAAGAAGTTGATGAATATTTATATTCGGTCAATAAAGATTATGAGACAGATAGTGAAGATGATGGTCAGAGCGATATGGATGTCGACAGTGATATTCAAAATCATTCGGATGATGAGGAGGAGGATGAAGCTGATGATAATGAAGAACAGAATTCATCAGAAAATTCCGAAGATTCAGATTTAGGAGATAACACTGATTCTGAAGATTCTGCTTATGAGTATGATGTTGATTTACTATGAATACAATAGGTTGTGAAACTTTTAGAAATTAATTGGAAACACTATATATTGCACGTTTTAATATTCTAAAAAAAACAGTTTTAATTTTTTTTTTCATGAGATTATTTCAAAAATGTCAAAATTCAATATTATTTAGAAATTGATAAATTAATATTATTATTATCTTGTACTGTCTGCAAAATCAGATGATAGTAACTCGAATTGATAACAATAATCGCACTTTTTCTTCATTTATTACATTTTCTACAACAATTGATGAATTAAATTCATAATTATCGAGTTCTACATAGAAAACAAAAACATTACTGAATTGAGTTGGTTTTAAACCAGCTGCTCTTAATATATATGTATAAATTCATTTAACTATAGATATGCACATATACAGATTGCTGAATTAGTGAAATTACTTTATAGATAATCAGCAATCTAACATTAACCTTTATTATGGGGCGCTGCATGGCCCTCAACCCTCTATAAAAATAATAATAATTGCAGATCGATCTTATTTTAATGCAAGCACCTGCTTGTCAAAGTTTTAGGCTGGGCTGGGTTTACTGATGCGGCGATGATAAGGTACGCCACTCTCCTGAAATTTTATTAGTTACTTCTCCCAAAATGTACCTAGTATATATAGTGTATATTTTTAGAAATATTGTTTATCCATCTTTTTTTTATTATGTTATAATTATTTATATTAATTTGTAAAGTTGTATAATCAATATCTCATATTAAGTAATTATACAAACATATATATGTATATACGTATTCAGTATAAAAATTATTAAAAGAATTAAAACAGCTAATATACCTCAAACGTTAGAATTTAACTAGAGTCTAAAAATAATACCATCGAAATTGATGTATTAAAAAGCGAATGAATAAACATTTGGTTTATTGTTTATCAAAAACAATAACTGTTCCAAAAAAAAAAAAATTATATTTTTTTCATAAATTAATTAAATATCAACTTATAATAACATTGATAATAGAACAGTGAATACTGCGAAAATTGAGCCAGTGATTCTTGAACCACTACCATGGAATGTCGCAGTTTGTGTACCAATAGCTGGAGAAACAGAAGTGGTCTTAACAACAGGAACAACAGTGGTTGGTGTAGCGACAGTTTGAACAGCAGCGGTTGGTGCAACAGGAGCTGCAGTAGTAGTTATAGCAACAGGAGCTGCAGTAGTAGTTGTAGCAACAGGAGCTGCATTGGTTGGCTTATTTGGATTCACAGTGGTGAAGTTATGAACTTCTGTAGTGGTGAATGGAATCTTTTCAGTAATAATTTGATTATTGGTAGTAAAAATGTTGGTTTTAGTTTTAATAAAAATTGTGGAAATTGGAACACATTCTGTGCAAATGAAATTTGTGGCAGTAACTGTGACGGGTGCTAAAGTAACACAATGGCCATCAAAGCAAGTAGTAATTGTTTTAGTGGCAGTTGTAGTATCAGTAGTAGTATCAGTAGTAGTTGCAGTAGTAGTTGTAGTAGTGGTTACACTAGAGGAAGATGAAGAAGTAGGAGTTGTAGTACCAGTAGCAGTAACAGTAATAGTAAATTCTTGGTCAGCTCTCTTTTCAATAGGTTGTGGTAAACCTTTTAATGTAATAATAAATTCAGCAGTATAATTTGAAGGAATTACAGGAGTACTTAATAGTAATAATTCACCACCAAATGTAACGTCAACAGATTTTTCATGATAGAGTGTAACATCAGCAGATACATCAAAGATCTTAAGTGCTTCAGTAACACTAACTTGGAATGGAGTTCCAGATGGTGAATAGATAGCAGAAATTTGTTGTGAGTCCAAAACATAACCGTAACCATACTGATGGGTTTTAATATCGAAGGAAGTAAAACCTGAATTTGGTAAGATCACATCATAAACGATTAGACCATCGTGGAAGGAACCAGTACCATATGGAACAAAACTGGTATTAGAGTAGACTGCTGCTGCTGTAGTACCAATTAAGGCTAATGATTGAGCAATTTGAGTGAACTTCATCTTTAATGATTTAATAGTATTGATAAGCGAAAGACTGTAAGATTAAGTGATGCTTAAAATAATAAAGAAAAGTAAAACCAAAAATACTGACCAAATAAAGTTGTTTGTTCAATCACCAAATTAGAAGGAGAATAAAGGTCGTTTAAATAGAAAATTTGGAAAGAGACAAAAAGATGTTGTAAAGTTATTAAATGTTATAAGCAATCAAAAGATAAATGCAAAAAACACTTGCAGTAGATTAAGCAAACAATTAATACAATTGGGAAAAAATCCTGCAATAGGAAAAGCAAGCAAAACAATAGAAAAAAGACAAAAAACCAGCATATCTGCATATTACAATTAAGCTTTTGATTATATATATAGATCTACATCTATATACATGCATGTATGAACATGATGATGATTATGTCCGCAATTCTTATTGTTCACATATATTCAACCCCTAAGTTAGTTATATATATATTACATGCATATATTGCCAGAATCTTGTTTCCATGACAATATAGAAAATAAGGTTTAATATAGCTTAATGGGTCGAACCCTTACAACACATGCCTTAAGGGAAGTCCACCTAATACTTGTTCATGACTTAATAGAATTGTGTAAGTACAGTTCATTAAACTCAAAATTCTAACTATATTTGTAAAAAATCAATTGGAACACAAAATACAAAACCCGTTAAACAAACAAAAAATCACTTGGAATAAAATTAAAATGAAACTTGGGAATGGTCGTGAAAATGCAAAAATATTGGAAGCTAATGGATGATTAATGGTTCCAGTATTTTAGGAAAATATCATGTTCTGAAGAAGCAAAAAAAAATCGCTAATAATAAACGTCACTTGATATCCAAACTGAATAACTGGGGTTGAGAATTATAAAAAAGGAATGGTGGGTTAGAAAATTGAGAGTAATTACCGTGAATTGTAGAACTGAAGACGGGCTACGGAGTACGGAGTACGGAGTACGGAGTAGTAGATCTCTAATTCCTAAGGTGATTCGCGTGAAGTAAAACTTTAATTTTATCAGCACCTCATTTTTTGGTGATCACATCAGCTGGTTTCAATAGGCTTAATGTAGTGTTAAAATGGTGTAAATACCACTTGCAAATACATTTCTCAAAGAACATATACAGTTAATGGATTGTGTGTCTAATAAACATAATTTGCCTGAATATAATTGGACACAACCTAATATAACTGATGAACTATCACAATGAACTGAGATTAAATTGTTGTAGACCGAAGTTGTTGGCTTTAATCATTTAGCTGCAGTCAACCTTTTGCATGAAACAATCATTTCAGGATCATAACTTGAAGCCATTTTAATTGCAACCTGTGACTTTTTGATCCTGCGTAGTTCTTATTGACGGACTTAAAGTAACCATTTTGGCTGGTGCCATCCTTGTATGAAACATGTGTTAATAAGTTGATGGTTTTGGAGGTTATTGAATTGGTGTATAAAGAACTGTAGCTCAAGAACGATGTTATATAACATACTAAACAGGTTTCAGTTATTATGCGAATTGTCTATGTGATGAGACATTACTGAGTTGGGCAAGCAAACTTGAGGAATTCCTTTTGTTGCAATGTAATTTAACAGCAATGTGGCTTTTTAATAATTTTGTAGTTGAAGAACGTTAATTATCTCCCGACATATACTTTATGTTTTTATGATGAGGGCAATAAATTGAATTTCTCCTGTATATTTCTTTAGCGCCAAACATTTTGTAAAGAGACGTAATAGTAATATGTTGTCCCCGAAGATGTTAATAGTATCATGTTTTTCAAATGGATTGATGAATAATTAACACTATCAACGATTATGGACAAGTTCTTAGAGTTTTTAATATTGGCAAACTGATTGAATAAGTCAAAAGTATATGATTAATTTTATAAATAATTAAATTTTTTAATAATTGGGAACCTCATATTTGATGCTAATGTTACGGGCAAAGTTAAGCCTATAAGTGACAGTTTTCAATGGTAATTGAAAGTTTTGAATAGTTTTCATTTATCGATCTTTAAGTCGGTAATCCAAATCATATTAATCGTATTTTTGTTAGAAGGGTCAGAATGGAGATTTGTATTAGCTTTACAGCTAATCTTTGATCAAATTTAATGTACTAAATTTTCGATTGTTAATGTGAATATCCGAATTCACTGGAAGAATGTTGCTGTTTGTAATGCGAAATTTCTTTAATTTATCTACTGTTGTTGTCATCATGCTCAGGAATATAGTGATTATGTTTCGAAAATCGAAAAAAGCACACAGAGTCGTAACAATCGTAAGCTCTTTATTAGTATCCATGTTTTCTGCTTTTTTCTCTCTGATTATATCCTATGATTACCTCTGGGTTCGTTCACCAATCACTTAAAATTTAATCAATAGTATATTTCAGAAATTTTAAAAACTCCATTATGGTGACCAAAATTACTTTTTCGTGTTGAAATTTTGCAGAACAAATTTATGCATCCAATTTGTTCGGATTAACAGGCAACTAAATTCATAAAACTGATATATTGTTTACTGTTGTGTCCAAACTTCATGCATCAAATTCGCTAGTGATAAACGGAAGATTTATTTTTTGAAATAACGTTAACATAAAGAATCATATATAAAATGAATAAAATATCTTTATTATGTACAGCCTTTTCTTAATGATGACGAGAATCTTTCAGAAAAAATTTTTTGTTTTCTCTTTTAGTAAATTCATCATTTATGTTAGTCAAGCAAGCAGTTTATAGTCTTAGAAAGAACTAGACAAAATTTCAAATTGACCAAGAAAGCTGAATATCCAATTATGAACAGGGATAGAATTCTAGTACCAAAACCGATAATCAAACAGACTTTCAAACTTCAAAAATCGTATGGCTTCTTTAATCATTAAGTAGCTCCTTCAATGGAAATGGAATCAAGAGGAACAAGCAGTACAGTCATGCTAGTATATATGAAATGAAAGCATTTGATGTTGCTGCAACTGAAGTATTAAAACTTGTTGAAAATTTTGAGACTGTTGAAAGGTTTAAGCATATTAACAATAATAAATATAACAAAATGGCATCAGATGTTCATGGAAATGTTTCAAAAATAAAACATATGAGTATCATCAACAAGGTAAGAGATGTTGAAAGCAACTTCGACCTGCTCGGTTTTGCTTAAAAGAAATACATGCTGAATAATAGTTCAAGAAAGAAATTCGGATTTCTCGTGCCGCTGATCGCTAACGTTGATATATATTTTTTAGTAACGGTAAGACGGTTAGACTTTATGAAACAGCTGGTGAGAAATACACTCAATTCAACATAATGTATATAATAGATTTTATAATTTTATTCCATTAGTATAAAAAACAAATACTGCTTAAATGGCATGTGGATTTTTAATTAATGTTACATTTCTTTTACTCATAATATTACAGTCTACTATTTACATTAATTTGTAAATTAAATTCATATTTTATGTTTGTGGAGAAAATAATATAAAACTAATATTCTCAGGTATAAAATTTTTTTGTAAAAATTGTTAAATAAATTAAAAAAAGCTGATAATACAATTCCATAGTTATCACCTAACAAGAGTTTTGACAATAATATCACCGAAATTGATGTATTAAAAATGAAATAAACAAAATTTTATCCTATTGTTTATCAAAAACAATATTTTCCTAAAAAAAAAATTCAGTTAAACTACCAACTTATAAGACCATTGATAATAAAACAGCGAATACTGCGAAAATTGAACCAGTAACTCTTGAACCAGCACCTTGGAATGTTGCAGTTGGTGAAACAATGACTGGAGCAGCAGAGGTGGTCTTAGCAGTTGGAGCAACAGATGGAGTAACTGTTTGTGGAGCAGCAGTGGTCGGTGCAACGGTAGTTGGTGCAACAGTTGGGTTGACAGTTGTAAAGAAATTACATTCAGTGGTAGTGAATGTAACCTTTTTAGTAAGAGTAACATTGTTAGAAGTAATACATTGGGTTTCAGTCTTAGTAACAGTGGTAGAAATTGGAACACATTCTTCACAAACAACAGTGC
>JAMAJE010000332.1:0-17622 GCA_023629255.1 Pichia sp. PB3310
TTGGTGTATAATGTGATGAACGAACTAATAATTTATCATAATCTTTTAATAATAATGGCCATTCAGAAGCATCTGTTAATGGAGCTTCTGTTGACGGTTTAATCATAAACTCTTCTGACATGATTGTTTAAAAGAGATAAATTATAATTTATTGTATAATATAATGTAATATAATATAATATTTCATAGAATATTATGATAGTATTCAAACATGTTAAAATTTTTCATTTTCATACAAAAAAAATTAAAAAAAATTAAAAAATTAAAAAAAAAAAGAAAAAATTAAAAAATTAAAAATTAAAAATTAAAAACATTTCAAAAGCTACGTAAAATCCGGGTAACGGTTAATCTAGTATAACTATAGTATATAGTATTTATATCAACTTTTGTCTAGGATATTTATGGTATTTACAATCCATCCATCTAAAGATTTAAATTGTTCTAAATGTAATAAGTTTGAGTTATTAACAAGATAATATTTCAAACGATGATAAAATTTAATATGATCATCTTTAGTAATACTTTTATTAGTATTAAAGAATGATATATGAACATATAATTTAATATTTTGTTCAACAATATATGATTTATTTTTTATTTTGAATTTTAATGTAATATGTAAATTGAACAATTGATTAGAATTAATTTGAATAATTGAATTATCTTTAATAGGTATATTAAATGCATTCAAATTTAACAATGATAAAAAACGACGTAATTGAATTCCATAATTATTATTAGATCGGCGTTGAGTACATAGATACCTTGTAAATGCAACTAAAAGATAAGTTGATTGATATTGTGGTAATTTATAAGTAGGTAGTGTATTGTTAATAAATCGCAATTGCATATTTAATTAGTTAATTAATTAATTACTTGTGATGTGTAATAATTATAGCTGAATAGGGGGTTTTAAAAAAAAACTCATACAGATCGATAGATAGATTAAAATATTAGTAATTTAATTATTTAAGAAGTCGCTATTTTATCACCAACATCAACAGATGTTGCCGATGATGAAAGTGGAACGTTGGACATTGTAATATCTGGATCAGTAATTGTTTCCGTTGTTGAAGGACGACGAGTACGACGATGATGAAGAGTAGTTGTTGAAGGTATTGATGTAATTTTGGTTGATATATCTGGATCCATATCAGGCAGTGATGATGATGATGATGATATTTGTAAAGAAGGAGAATTTGACTCTGATGTTTTAATATTGATCTCTTTAATTATTATATCATTGGGTATATTATTAATTGATTCATCATTGGGTATCTTTTTATTGTCATTTTTAATTTGAACGTTTGTTGATGGAGGTATTTTTGTAATTAAATTGTTAATTGAACTATTAGTTTTCCTTTTCCTTTTAGTATCATATTGTAAATGACTATCAAAATAACCAAATATTTCTTTTAATATATAAAACAAAAATAGATTTATTAAACCTATAACGCAACCTATTGAAAATGCAATGATTGTATATTGATATAAAAATATACATGATTCAGCTAATAATTGAGCATTGTATTGAAGACCTAATAATGCAAGTATAAATGAGAGTGATTTCAATGGTAGTGTATATGAACCAAAAAAAACTATCTTTGGTAAAATCCCCAATGGTGATAAAAGAGTTTTAATAGCTACATATAATAATATCATCATGTCAATATATTTAATGAAAAATAATTAAAGTACAATACCAGAATTATTTTCAAAACAAGAAAGAAAAACCCTGAACTATTACTACTCTTATTAACAAAGCCGCTTTTTATGAGGAAAAAAAAGAAAAAGTATAAAAGGAAGATAATTTTCCTCATTTTTTTTTTCTATCCATAAATTTTAATTTTTGTTTATACTTAAATTCATTCTTTTATTGCTTCTTTAACCTAATGAAATTAACTAAAACAGTTTATACTTCTTGTTGCATATTAGAAAAAATGCATGTCTAGATGGACATGTTTCTTTCTCTAATCTTATTAATAAAAAAGAACAAGACAAGAAGAAAAAACTCCTGTTTCTGCCCTGTGTTTTCCGGCTTTCAATAAAACACATTGGTTCTGAAGATGGAGGAGAATAAGCCCGTTGACGATTTCTGCCAGCTTGATACTTTGGCGGACGTTGATGACGGGATCATTCCATTAGTTTGTCTTTGCTGTCGTATGTATTGTATCTTTGGATACGATACATGGGATACAGGCTAGGGATACATTTGTACATTTATTTTTATTTTTAATTTTAATCTTAATTTTAATTTAATTTTAATCTGTAATATTAATTTAAATGTAGCTAGCTATTGATTAAATATAGAAAAAAAAATAATAAAACCTAACTTATAATTTATTTATTTATTTATTTATTTTGGTTAATTAAATAATTTTATTTTGTTAAACAATTATTTAACTTGAATTGTTTAATTCAGCATATTCAGGTCTTAAATCACTCCTTTTTGGTGCAACCAATGGATGTAATTGGCAAAGATATGTAAATGCCCACATAAGGAACATCATTGCAAGTGATAATGATACAGTACTTCTCCAAACTGTTTGATCTTCCTTTGGAGCCAATCTCCAGAATATAGCACCTGTGATAATAGTTATTACCAGCACTCCCAACACTGTGTATCCACTCATGATAATAAAATAATAATAACCTCTGTCCTTATTGATTCAAATGAAAATAATTAACTCCAATACTAACGGAAAAAAATGGAAACTGACGATTAAAACAGCCAACAAATCAATTGACAATTCGTAAAATCATGTATCAATCATGTATATATTATATATTATATAAAATACAAAATACAATGCAGCCGCGAGTAAGCTAAGTAAATAAATAAATTGCACTGTTGCACTAAGCACTAAACACTAAACACTAGATTAAAAAGTTCCCTTCCTTATTATTTATTCCTTACTTATATTATTTTTGGTATTTTCACTCTTTTAAGTATCTATTTTCAATATTTTAATATTTTAATAATTTCATACATATGGATTTTTTTATTTTATAACATTATTCTTAATCAATGAATTCTACACTTTCTTGGTTATATACGTCTCTTCATTCCCTCAATTACACTCACCCAGTTCTTTTATATCAAGATATATCTCTTATTCTATCTTTATATCCAAAATCTTCACTTTTCTTATCACAGGACAATAAAATAGGTCTAAATTCATTATTTGGTATTTGTACATTCCCAATAGATTATCCTTTAAATCCACCCTCATTTACGAATCCAATCTCTTCTCCTGTTTATGATCAATGGTTGAATAATTTTGCAAATCAATCTTCAAATGATAATATACCCCCAAAAGAGAATAGATTGGTTTTATTATTCTTATCAATTCATCAATTTGAAAATCAACCTCCAAAATTACCTGAGAAACCACAAATAAAGGATTTAGAATCTCCAATTAATAATAATAATAATAATAATAGCAGTAGCACTAGTAGTAATAATGAAAATGCTATAAATTTACCAACTCTTCCCCCAAATCCTATTCGAATACAATTAATAAATTCACTTCAATCAAAACTTGATTCATCATTAAATTCAATTCTTAAATCTATGCAAAAATCTATAATTGATTCACAAATAGATTTAAAAAATGCTTTTAATTTATATGATTCAACTTTTAATTATACTAATGATTTAAATAATTCAATTGAAAAAGTTTATCATATAGTTAATGAAAAGACAATTGATGCTATTAATTTAACTAATTCTTTAAATTCTTATATTAATTCTAATTATGGAAATCAATCATTATTAAATTTTGATGATGATATAAATTCAAAATTAATGGCAAATACTTATTTAGATTCACTTAATTTATTACATTTATTATTTAATAATGGTAAAATTTCTTTATCTTTATATATAGAGAATACAAGAAATTTATCTAGGAAAAAGGCTTTATTATTATTATCTAATTAGAAACATTCTCTTTTATAAATTCAATTAATTCATTATCCCAATGAACTGGAAATGCTAAATTTTCTCGATGTACAATATATTCAGAATCACAATATTCTAAAAGTTCAGGAACTTTATCACTTTGTAATCCTTTAATTTTATTAATTTCTGTTGATGAATAATTACATCTACCACGTCCAAATGTAACTGTTTTTTCAATATTTTTAAAACCTAATTTAATTTCAACACATTCTAATTGATTAAAATTACCTTCAACTTTTAATATACCAACAGGTAATAATCCTGCTCTATTTTGTCTTGTAATAGCTAAAAAACATCCATAATCAACAATTAATGATCCTTTAGATTTTAATCCATGTAATAACCAAAATTGTTTATTTTTAACATGATTCTTTGGTTGTCCAATAAATCTTGTATGTAAAGGAATTTTCAAATTTATTAATCTTTCTTCTTCTTTTAAATTATTATTCTCAAATTCTTCATTTGTTTCATCATGTTCAAAATTATCACTATATCTAATATTTTTATCAAATTCATGAGAATATTTAACAATATCTAATATATTTATTGGATTATTTGAATGACAAATAATTGTTGTAATACCTGCATTTGTTGCCAAATCAGCAGCAATTAATTTTGTTTCCATACCACCAGTTCCAACACTTGATCCTGCACCACTTTTTGTATTAACTTGTAAATTATTTAAATTTTTAACAATTAAAACTTTTTTCGCATTTGGATTTATTTTTGGATTATCTGTATATAAACAATTAACATCTGTTAATAAAAATAAATAATCAGCATTAACCATACCAGCAGTTATTGCTGATAATGTATCATTATCACCAAATTTAATTTCTTGTGTTGATATAGTATCATTTTCATTAACAATTGGTATTATATTCATATTAAGTAATTCAGTTAATGTATTTTCTGCATTTTTAAATTGACTAAAATCAACAATATCATTTCTAGTTAATAAAATTTGTGCAGTTTGTTGATTAAAATATTTAAACATATTATCCCATAATGAAATTAATTTACCTTGACCTAAAGCAGCTAATGCTTGTTTTGCAGCTAATCTTTTAGGTTTTTTATCTAATTTGGTTTCATTAAGACCCATAGCAATTGCACCACTACTAACAAGTACAATTTTATGACCTTGTCTACGTAATTTAACTAATGATTCAACTAATTGTGAAATATTCGCAATCCTTGGTTCTCTTGTAGTTTCATCAACAATAGATGATGATCCAAGTTTGACAACAATAGTAAATTTCTCTGTATCTTCTTTAATTTCCATGGTGTGTATGTGTATATTTGTGTTTTGGTGTTTTGGTGTTTTGGTGTATCTATTTGTAACTAAAGCCAATAAATATAAAATATTGAATTGATGAAAGTATCAGTCATTCAATATTTCAAAATATGAAAAATAAAATTTAGAAAATGAAAAAAAAAGAAAAAAATGAGAAAATGAAAAAATCGTATATATATATATTCTAATTGGGCTCAGCATCTAAATCACCAACATTTGCATCAGTATTATTATTATCATAATTATTTGCAAGAACCACGTTATGGTTCACTTCCAATGTTGGATCTGCAGTGAATGGTTGTCTACACATAGGACATAACCCCCTTGATGAACTTTGATGTAGCCATTTATCAATACAATGTAAATGAAATGCATGGCAACATGTACCAATTGTTAATGGACACATATCTCCTGGAAATAAACAATTTGGACATGTACCATCGAATGAGATACGACAAATTCCACAAAGTTCGTCATCGGAAACACACCAATGCCATGAATGAACTGGTGTGATACTATTGATTGTGATCTTCATTATAGAATGAATATGTCATGAATAGAAAAAAAATATTAAAGTTACAAACAAATAATAAAAATGATTTTGTCAAAATTATAAGTGAGGATGGGGATTTTCAGATTTTCAATATTGGAAAGTACAGAAGATAAAAGGTGACAGAAAACGAGTAATTTCTTTAACATTTTTTTAATTTTTTTTAGGAGTTTAATAGATTAGATGTTAACCTTGATTACTGTGATGTATCCCCGATTTATTAACAATATCTTATAGGATAAGAAGTAGAAAAAAATAGAAGAAAATTACAAGAAAAAAAAATAAAATAATAAAATTTAAATTTTGAATGATTAATCAATCAATCAGTGTGAAATTTGAAAATAAAAAAATTATTTTTTTTTTCTATTTTATTTTTTTTTCTCTTACATATGATGGTTTTTCATATTTTTAAATATTCCTTTTAATTCCTTTACATCAATCGTTAGAACACAATCATGTCAAAAGCTTTTAATAAAACAAATTCTGTTAAATTCCAACTTGTTCATAGATCTCATCAAGATTCAAAATACTATGATACAGATGCATCAAGTTCAGTTTTAGTTCCAATTATTGACAAAAACCAACAACGTAAAGAATTTAGAGCTATAGATGCTGAAGATTTAGCAGCAGATGTTGCCAACCAATTATCAAAAGATGAGGGTAAAGCATCTAATTATGGTATTACATTTGATGATTCCGAATATGATTATTTACAACATTTAAAACCTATTGGTTCAGGTCAAGGTGTTTTCATTTCTAAAAAGGAAAATCCAAAGGAAATTGCAATGAATAAAAATAAAAAATTATCAACTTTATTAGCTAATATTGAAATGTTACCTGGTGAAGAAATTAAATATGATTATCAAACTCAACAAGATGTTCCTGATGAAATTAAAGGTTTTAAACCTGATTTAAATCCTGATTTAAGAGAAGCTTTAGTTGCTTTAGAAGATGAAAATTATTTAGATCAAAATCAAGATATTGATGAAATTGATGTTTTCGATGAATTATTAGGTGGTAATGGTAAAAAACATGAAATTTCTTTAAGAGACTATGATCAATATGATGATGATAATTATAATGATACTTATTATGATGATGATTACCAAGATAATGATTGGGATTATGATAATTTTGATGATGCAGAATATGAATTCGAAGGTGTTGAAGGTTCTAAATTGGATGAACCATCAAATTTTAATTGGGAAAAAGATTTTGCTAAGTTTAAGAAAACACAAGGACGGAAAGTTAATGAATTTGACAGTGATAACGAATTCGATGGTAGTGATGAAGATGATGATGATGATGATCTTGTTGGTGATCTTCCAAATATTGGTGAAAAAGGACTGAAATCTTCAAATACAAAATCTTCAAAAAAAAAGGCAAAGAGAAAGAAAGGTGCAACTACCGATACATCATCATATTCTATGTCATCATCTGCGCTTTGTAGGACTGAACAAATGACAATTATTGACGATAAATTCGATATTTTAAAGGAACAGTATGATAATATGGATGATGAAGATGAAGATAATGAATATCAACCTTTTGATTTAGCCAATGAGAGAGATGATTTTATGGATTTAGTTGATGATTTCCTTGATAATTATCAACTTGAAAAACGTGGTCGTCGTGTGGTAAAGAAAAATGAAGAAATGGAAAAATACAGAGAGGCAGCGATGTCCGTTACAAAAGATAACAGTAGGGTTAAAAATAGAAATAATATTAAAAAGGGTGATTCATTGATTAATAAAATGGATAAACTCAGTATATAAGTAGATGTATATATATTAATTAAAATCAAGTGTATAGATAAAAAAAAAGAATAAGAAATAGAAAATAAAAGGAGAAGAGAATTTGAATATTTGAATTCGCATTGTAAAAAAAAAATTTTTTTTTTTTTATTTTTCAATTTTTCAGTTTTGGTCTTTCTAAACTATAGAATCTTTTCTTTTCTTCTTCTTTATTTTAATTTAATTGAATAAAGCAAAGAATACGGCTAGAGATAATTCATTATGACGAAAAAAGTAACTTCAAAAAAATTTCTTGGTGATAAAATAATGGCAAAAATAAATAAACCAAAGAATGCCGATTATGATATTGAAGATGAAGATTTTAATTATAATAAATCAAGAAGTGAAAATGAAGATGAAGATGCTTATAATAGCAGTGCAGAAGAAGAAAAAGAACTAGAAGAACTCAAGAAAAGAGAACATTACGTTAAAGTCTCAAAAAGTAAAATTAGAGATAATACTGTTAATTTAGGTGAAAAATATACAGGTTCAAAAGTTGGTAGAGGTGAAATATACGAAGATGATATTAATAGTGAAGATGATATTAATAGTGAAGATGAAAGTGATGGGAGTGCTGGGAGTGCTGAAAGCGCTGAAGATGGTGAACATGATAGAAGTGATATTTTATTTGATGTTACTGATTCTGAAGAAGAATCAGAACGAGAAGATGATGACATTCAATCTGAGGAGTCACCTGCAGAAATTGCAAATGGTGAATCAGAAGACGAAGAAGAAGCTTTTAAAAGAAACAAAATTACAACACTTCTTGAGTCGGAGAAACAACAAATAATTAATAGATTATCAACATCAGCTAAATCGGATGCACTTAAGGGTTATACTGTTTTAAAACAGGGTTCACAGTATGATAATATCCTTGATGCAAGAATTAAATTACAAAAAGCAATTCTTTCATCAAATCAATTACCTATTAATTCAGAAGCTTTTGAAAAATATCTGACTGAACAAACAAGATCAATTTTAGAATCAACAGAGGATAAATTATATACCTTAATCGAGAAACTTCTACGATTAAGGACGGATCAATTGCATAAAGACGGATTAATTAAAAACAAAATTGACGCAAATCCCTCAAAAAAAAGAAAATTATCAGATTATCTTGAACAAAATAAAGTTATAAATGATGCATTAGCGCCTGTTACGAAATCTGTTTTAGTTAAATGGTCAAATAGAGTTCAATCGGCATCTGGTGTGGGTGCTTTGAATAATGGTAAATTCAAAGTTATTAACCAAAACGTTTGGACACAGGTGAATAATCAATTAGGTGATTTAGATAGACTTATTAAGAAAACTAAAATCAATCGTCGTAATGTAATCCCAATTGGATATAAAGAAGAAGAAAATACAAAGGCTCCTAATGAAGATGATGACGACGATGATATTGCTAGTGATGACGAAGCAGTTAAATCTGCAGGTCTAAGTAATATTGATAAAAGTTTACAAACCAATGAATATATTTTTGATGATGATGATTTTTACAGATTATTACTTAATGATATGATAAATAAGAAACTTGATCAAAAACAAGCAAACAGTTCTGCTGTTTTAATGATTTCTAAAAACAAAATGCAAAAAAATTATGATAGAATGGCTACAAAGGGACGGAAATTAAAGTATACTACTCAAGAGCCAATTGTTCAATTTGAAATTCCTAGAAGAAAATATTATTCTTGGAATGATGACCAAATTGACGAATTATTTGCAGGCTTATTTGGTATGCAATTCAATATGGCTGATTCCGATGAAAGTGACGATGAAAGTAATAATCAAGAACAAAACGTTGAAGATATTAATGCATTGAGAGGTTCTGGTGTCAAGCTGTTTGGCTGAACGTAATATATAAATTTATATACAGGTATTCTTAAATTTTATAATAATAGACGAAGCAAAATAAAGTAACTCAATGCGGTAACTAAGATTTCAAATGAAATCGCTACCATATAAATTCATGCCGATTAGATTAAGTGTTGTCAGTAAATACACGCAAAAAAAAGTGATTATATTCCCACACATTCTCAAACTCAGGCCACCAGTAACAATGGCTGATAAGATTGTCGAGGCACAGTCAGTAAGTGACGACAATGATGTTTGCATAAAACCAGGTGAGAATGACGTACCGATGCAGATATCGGAAACACAAAAACGCAACAGTACTAGTGATGAAGATAAATCACAGTCTCCAACAGATGAGTCAAAAAAACGAGAAGAAAAATCTTTGCCCGGATCCTTAAATGATGAAATTGTATATTCTGATAATAAACTATACCAATTGGTCGATGTGTTGAAACAAACACCTTTGAAGTTCTCAGATGATGAAAGTTCTAGAATAACTTACGTTGAAGCATGGGAATTGAACTTATATATCGGTACAAATTTAGGAGAAATAATACATCTTTACAAAATAGATGAAGAATTGGGATATATACAGGTCTCTAAACAGCGATTCTCATCTAATACCTCAAAACCTATTAAAAAGATACTACTATTACCTGAAATTTCTGTCGCATTAGTGCATTGTGGAAACACGGTGAGCGGGTATTTGTTACCTGAGTTTTCACCTGCCAATATTGGAAAGGCCAAAGATGTTTCTGGAATGTCAATAGATTGGAATGATTTAGAAATTGATGAAAAAAAAACAAATCGAACAATTAAAACTGAAGATTATCATGGCGATACATTTGCGAAAGTTACAATATTTACCAGAAAATCCATTAAATTATTAAGGATATTTGTTGATAGTATCCGTTTGCATAAGGAGTTACAATATAGTGATATTTTATCTGGTATACAGATCTCTGGTTTTTCAATTATTGCAAATCGAGAAAAATATGAGCTTGTTGATGTATCCCAATCACAACGTACTTTTTTATTCCCCTTATCAACTAACGGAGAAAAATCTGAAATAAATCCCATCATCAAATTTGTTAATAAAAAGGAAGCACTATTGGTATGCGGCGGTTCTACAATTAATGATCCAGCGGTTGGAATGTTTATAAATTTAAATGGTGATGTAGTCAGGGGAACATTGGGGTTTGAAACTTATCCATCATCAATATCAATTGAATACCCTTATGTTTTAGCAATTTTCCAAAATCGAGTAGTCGTATATTCTATTTTTGATCAAACTAAATTACAAGAACTTCACTTCAAGGGACAAATTAGTTTAAATATTTTTACAACAATGAGAATATTTGATATAAAGGATTCTGACCTTACTGAAAAAATTATACTAGCCCCTATTGTTTCCACTATGGACAATGAGGAGATCGAAAAAATTGCAGTTGAATCTGATGAAGCAATCAAAAAAGCAATTTGCAAATCATCTTATATATTGGTAGATTCTATGGGTAGATATTTTAAAATTTTAAAACCTTTATCAAACGTTGACAGATGGATCCAAATATACAACAAAACTACACAATTAATATCTCAAAACATTTATGATAAATTATTCGAAGAGTTATCAGCAAATGGGTTTAATATATTTTTAATTACACTATTAGGACTTTTTACAATTAATTATGGATTGTTTAATCAAGCCTTTGAAATATGGACAAACAATTTCAAGCATTTAGATCCCCGTTTGATGATTTATATTTTTAGCGAAAATGGAACTGATGGAATAATTGGATCAGTGTGGACATATCGAATATTATTTGAAAAGGTTGAATTATTAAGAAAAATAGAAAAATCGACTGAGATGGTTGATTTTTTTAAATTATATTTAAAGGCTTGTTTAAAAATTAAATTTGAGAAAAATTCAATTGAAATTGGTAAGAGCATAGAAATTGCAATAGTAAAATTAGGGTTGATTAGTAATGAGGACTTAGAAGTGATTATTTGTGAAATCAATTATGCAACTAACGAAATTGTTGAATTATTATTACTGAATAAAAAATATTATCTACTATCTAAACTGTACTCAAAACTGAAAGATCACAGACAATTATTGTATTATTGGAAGGGATTAATTGAGGGTGAATTCAAAGATGTAGAATTTGATAAAAATTTTACCGATAAAAATAAGTCCCTACAATTTTTACTAAACTACATTTTAACGAATTGTCTTCATGAAACTGTGATCATTGACCAGTATTCTGAATGGCTGCTAGAATTTTATCCAAGATTTGGTTTAAAACTTGTTACAGATAAAAGAATAAAAGATACAGAAATAAACGACATCAAAATTCTTAGTTTATTGAAAAATAATGATAATAATTACGAATTAAAATTACAGTATTTAGAATATATCCTAGAAAATAAAAATGAGAAACAATTCATTGGTGACTTAATATTACTCTACTTAGAATTATTTATTACTGAATATGAAAAAGAACCTGCTATAAATAAAATCATTAATGAGACTATGAGTGAATATATGTGTTTGGCTGTTCCAAAACCCACTGTTTTTAAGTATTGGAAAGTCATAGAAGGAATTAATTTAAAAGATACAAAGTTTTTGAAATATCATAATAAATTGTATGACTATATTAGTTTGATTACAGTTAATGTAAAATCTATATTAAATCAAAAGCTTGTCATTGAAGAATGTGAGAAGAAAATTGTAAATGAAAAATATTCTGAGATCTTTCCCATGATAATTTTAATGATTTTATATAAATTGAGAGATTATTCCGGGGTTGTTGAGGAATTTATTAAACTAAAAGATTATAAGTCTGCCGAAAGTTTTGCATTGACCTTAAAACTTGAAGATATTAATAGTGATGCCGAGCAAACGTCTGTGAAGTCGACCAAAATGGAAAATAACAATAGTTCAATCATGAATGACGAATTTTCATACACCTCTAAAAATGAAAATCGTGAATTAACTGAAGGGTTACTTAAGAAGATTTTTGAAGTTTACCTTATCCAGAATGAGACAAAGTTGATAGATAACTTTCTAAATAGATATGATTTATTAAATGATACTTCCATTATGGAGAAAACCATTGCTGTTAGGATGGATAAATTTATTGAAATGATAAACAAAGTTCCTGATAGCTTCCCATTAGATAGGCTGAAAAAATTCATGGCTAAAAACCTTATCGAGTTCAAAGATTACAATGATCAGGTGAATATTCGGAAAACTTTGTTAAAAGTGGAAGTGAATAAAATGTTAAAATTAGAAAACCATCTTAATAAGAATTAGATTTTTTAAAGTGTAATATATATAGTAAAATCAATCAGAATATAAAAAAGTAATGAAAAAGTGTTTTTATTATATTCCAAATGTTTGTACTTTTAAACCTTTGAATAAAATTTAACACAAATTTTAATTAAATTCTCTAGTGTATTTTATCATTGGATGGGATGATCCTGAGCAAATGTAAGAAATCATACTTGACATAGTTAAGTTTCAATTATATTCTTCTACAAATGTAAAATTTTTTTACTTTATAATTTGCATGTTGCATTTTAAATATGAAAATTTTTATCCTTAATCCTTAACTAGGTTTTCATAAAAATGGTTTATTGTCATTCGGCGTTTTTTTATTTGAGGTCAGAATTAGTGATAGTATATTATATTTATATTTTTGGAATTAAATGTTTTTTAAAACGAAACCCCCATTAATTTGAAATTTTGCTTAGCAAGATAGGTTTGTGAATACTGAGCTTTTTGATGACTCCTTTTCCTCACAAGTGTTGACCATTCCAAACGTTTCTTAACCAATTAGCATGGAATAATTTGCAACCTCTCCCTAACAATCTCCTTTGTAGTATATTAATTCATTTTGTTGAGAAAGTATCTCTAGGATACTTCTAATTATAACACTTGTTGAACCATATCTCTAGCAAATGAGTTGTCAATTAAAAGGACGTTGTCTGCCTTCTCGTTTTATACTTATCTATTTAGTATTTACATAACTCTTTTAGCTGCTTTAACATTCGGTCTTTCATCTTTGTAGACTACCTGTTCAACGTCAGTCAATCACAACAGAGGGTGTTCATTTCTAAAAAAACACTAGATGAATGGGTAGCAGAATAAATTAAAGAAAATACCAATCTTACAACAAAATATGATTTAAAGATTACTCTCACTAGAGGGGAGGGTAAAGATTTTTAATGAACAGAAATAAAACACTGAACATTTTCACCCAACAAAGATCCCTTGGCCCAGTTGGTTAAGGCGTGGTGCTAATAACGCCAAGATCAGCAGTTCGATCCTGCTAGGGATCATTTATTTTTGTCTTTCTTTTGAAATGTTTTTGTTGTACAATTTGATTTGACCATATTTCAAACTTGCTTTTTTTTTAGTACAGTTAGCATTTGTTCAAAATATATATATATATATATATTTTAAATCCGATTACTACAATTTAGTTTTGATAAGTCTACTTTAAATAGTTATGATATCTGCTCTCATGCTTCAAGACCGATTGTGTGAAAATTTAAAGTTTAATTTCATCGCGCATCAATTTTGTTTTCCTAACATGAATGTAATATTTAATGGTCGATAATCAGTTATTATTTTTTTTTAAATATTTACAAATATACTATCATTAACAAGAATATATACTACAAGACAACTATATTAAAATGACACAGAATAGGTTCTATTTTCATTTACTTGAAATAACTATTGTGCATATGTTAAAAGCGCATGGATTTGATAAGGCGAACAATCAACTTGTCTTAGAAACTTTTACAGATATTGCAATTCGATATTTAAATCTTTTAGTTCATACAGTGAAAGGCTATATGGAATTGCGAGATGATTGCATCCCAAATATAAGAGATATAACGAAAGCATTTTTAGATTTAAAAATAATTTCACCATCAAAACGTCTTGATAAATATGATATTGATCCAATTACTGACATTGGAATAGAAAATTTTGAAAAATGGTTTAACCATGATATGAATACTAGAATGAGAGAAGTTGCAAGGCCTGATCGAGAGTTTTTAGAAGAGAGGAGAAAAATAAAAATTAAAAGTTATGCAGTTAATTCTAAAATGGATAATTTAACAAAAGCTTTGGATGAACAATCTAAACAAGCACAACTTCAAAATCCAACAATGCCTTATTTACCACCTCCTTCGGTGATAAGTACAAAGGCTACTCCAACTTCATATAATATGTCTCAGAATGCTCAACCATTTCCTCAAGTAGAATCAAATATCCTTCCTCCAGTATCCAATGATGATGATAAGTTTAATGAGGAAGATGATTATGAAATACCATCGCACGCAATGGATGAGGATTGGATTCAGTATTTAATAAGAGATCAAATTGCATCATATCTAGTGATGAATAGACATAATCAACAAAATCAAGCACAGACAGGAAATTCCAATTTCAATACTAATAATGATCCAAGTCAATTAGTGCCAAATATCTTTAAAGGAACTGTTCTTCAAGAATACGTGCCCGATGATTTAAAACCATTGGTTAACATCAATTCTAAAAACTCAGCAAATGCCTTTTTAATAGCAGGTCCAATGCCTGAAAATTTGTTACATACCTTTCCATATTATAAAAGCGATGATGAGAGTAGTGATTTTGATAGTAGTGAAAGCGGGAGTGATGATGATGGGAATGATGATAGGGATGATGATGATAGAAATAATCAGGAAAATGAGGAAGATGAACACGATCATGATAATGATAATGATAATGAAATAGCTGATAAAGATTCAAATAATAAAATGGACGTGGATAATAATGTTAATTCTGGCTTAGCAGCATATGATTATTATGAACATCATAATTTGTATGACGACGAAATGGAAGATCTGGATTTATATGGCCAAGGCGATTCAAACTCTAACGGGCTCAATCTATTTGGTTGAACATTTTAATTCTTTACTAATTAAAAATTTTTTTTTATGTGTTTAATGTGTAGGAAATGAAATTACATTTATACTAATTACAGAAAAGAAAACAAAATAAAACAAAACAAAAAATACAAAGTCTTATATCATTAACCTAACAAATTTAAAATTTCTTTTTAGACTTGAATTTAGGTTGTGATTTACCAATTTTATTACCCTTGCTCTTGAAATTGCTCTTTCTTTTTGGAGCCTTAGATTCATCATCTGATTCGCCATCCCAATCAATATCACCAGCAGCATTTTGCTTTTTCCATTTCAATTTATTCTTTTGTCCTCTAACTGGACCCTGTCTAACTGCTTCAACATATGCATTAAGTGAATTTTTATTAGATAAAATATCATCATCATCATTTTCTTTAATAATCAATTTGCCATCTTTAGTTTTAAAACTTGTAAGTTCTTGAACCGATTTCTTATTGAATTTTTTTGGTCTAGATGTGGAAATATGAGCTAATGCTTGCTTATCTAATAAATCTAATGGAACATCCTTAGACTCGGAAATATATTGAGTACCAGCTTTTTTAGATTTAGAATTATTTTGTTGTTCTTCCACTTCGTCATCAGAATTATCAGAATCAGATTCCTCATATAATGCTTTATCAAAACCTGAAAGATTTCCTTTGCTTGAAGATTTGGAACCAGTTTCATCGGTCTTTTTAGTTTGCTTAGCGGTTCTATTCTTTGCTTTTCTAATACCATTAATAATCTTTTTATCTTCCTCAGGAATATTATTATCAATAACATCAAAACCAAATTTTCTTATCATTCTTTCAATTAAATGTTTAATTTTAGATTTAAAATGATTTTTATGTTTATTATTAATAATTAAAAATTCAGTTAATAAGCCTTTTAATTCAGGTAAAATTTCTTCTTCAGGTAATGATAAAATTGCAACTTTCATAAAACCTAAAGTTGGTTTAATAACTTCTCTATTGTTTTGATGTAAGAAAACTTCGACAAATTGCATTAATTCTTTTTGATATGAAATATCTAAATCTTTATGGAATTCATAGAATATACATGATAATGCGGTGATTGCTGCACTACGTTGATGAGGAATTTCAGGGCCCGCAGCTGCACAACACATTAAAAATAATTCTTGAATTGAAGCTTGAGAGTCTGGGATTTCAGGATCAATTAAAGTATTTTTAATTAATTCACCATTATACTCTTTAAATTTATTACCAATTTGTGTTAATAGTTTAAAGGATGTTGTTCTTGTCTTTTCATTTGCACTTCTTGTTGAATCGATAACTTCTGATAAAATACCTGTAATAAAATGCAATAAATCGCGTGGGAGTATCTTAATTAATTTTTCTAATGCTTCTAATCTTTGTGGTCTTGCAGATGGTAATGTAATTGTTGAAGTTTCAATGAAAACTTGAATAATATTTGAAAGTAGAGGAGTAATAATGGATTTATTGTTTTGATCTTCAATATCTAATAATTTAGAAATGATACGATATGATCTTTTCTGAATTTGAGAATTTTCAATACGAACTGTTTCATTGAAAATTGTGAGTAATGGGTTATGCGATTCAGTAGGAAGATATTTTGTCATCATAACAATCAAATCCATCATTGTAACGGAAAGTTTTGGAATATGATTTTTACCTGTCTTTGTATTATCTTCTTTGGTTAAAGTACCTTCATTTTTTTCATCATCCAAAGCTTTTCTTAATAAAACACAAACTTTATTAAATGTTGCAATCATATCGTCATTTGAAGAAATAGTAAAATATGCCTCAATTGCTTCAGCAACATAATTTCTTTGATCCATTGGGATTTTTGTGAAGACATTAAACAAAACAGATAATAATTTACTTGCTTTTGTAGTAGATAAATATTCTAAATCTGATTTTGCCTTTTCTAATGGAAATTGTTGATTTAAAACTAAATCAATATTAGAATTTTCATCATTATTTTTATTGTTATCATTATCTATACGCTGCTTTTCAGTAACAACTAAATTTTTTAATGCGTTACAAATAACTGGTCTTAATTGAACTTCTTCGTATAATAAACCAGATAATTTGGCAGCAAAATCATCAGAAAACGCAGTTTGTAAATCAAGTGGTAAGAAACAAAAATATGGTAATAAAGACCAAATTTGATCAATAATTGTAGTGAAAATCTTAGTATTCATTGAGTTTGGATTACCATTTTTAAC
>JAMAJE010000333.1:0-10553 GCA_023629255.1 Pichia sp. PB3310
AGATTAAGAATCAAGAAAATATAGTTTGTTAGTTATTAATAGGAAAAGTATATTGGGGAATATCTCCTATTTTTTTTTCAAATAATTTATTTTTGATCTTTTTTTTTTTTGTATTTTCCATTCCTCTGTTTTTATTATTTTTTTTATAAAAAATTTAAATTAATATAATATTTTAATGAAGTCGTTTTAGAAAATTTAATCTAAGAAAGTTTGAAGCTATCATACTGTTTATTATAATAACTTTGAGAACTTAAATTATTCAGCAAGTTAGGTTCTAGCAAGAGTCTTTTTATGTTTCTTGAAAGATAGAAGGTTAAAAAAGTTCAGGTAAGAAAACTATAAATCATGGAGGATGAATCTGTATTAGAAAGACGATCATCTAAAGTTTGCTTGTTGATCTCAACTTAACATTCAGATTTCTTAAAGTGATGGTTGCAATATGCTTGAGGACTTAAGTATAGGTTTAGGTTTATAAATTATTGGTTTGGTTTAGAACGATAAAGTGGTGTCTTCTTAGCTAAGTTTGCAGAACATTTGTTTACTCATAAAACAAACAATTTTTGGTAGAAATACTTAAGCATTGAATCCTTTCAAAATTTATTGATATTACTAGATAGGATTCTTGATAGAAAAAACAGTTTATACCATTTTTACTGTTTGGCAGAATAATAAATTTCAAAAAAACATGTCTACTTATTTCTAAAATACCCAAAAATTGCAATGCCTCCTGTCGGAATTGAACCAACGATCTTCGCATTACGAGTGCGACGCCTTACCACTTGGCCAAGGAGGCAACATCACATTTTTAGACCCCTTAATATATACGCCCGCGTTTTTCTATATCAAGGATTTTTTACTCTGTAAATCAGTGTTAAACAAAAAAATCTGTTTTCCCATGTACTAATTCAAAATCCACAATATTCAATTAAAAAATTAAAATTTGTAATTAACAAAATTTTGTGAAAAAATGTGGTTGTTGCAATTTCTGTGTATATATATAGCACACTGACGAGCTTCTCAAACCCTACTAACATTAGAATCAACTGGTCTTGGCCAGTCAGTGAGTTTCGATGATAATCCGTTCAAAAAGACTACATAAATACTAGATAAATGTTGAAATGTACTGGCGTTGACCAGGTAGTTTACTAAGATGACAACCGATGATTAAAGGAACTATATAAAATACTATATAAATATATATACAACAAGAGGGCGAACGTCTTCCTATTTATAGACTTCGCACACTCTACCTACATAGTTCCATAAGTGTTATGATTACACACATTCTAGGAATGTATCTCAACAATAAATAAGTATACAACAAGAGAGCGAAAGTCGTCAGATAGGCTTTGCATTCCTAGAGATATACTTCAATAAGTGTTATAATTAAGAACATTCTGGGAATGTATATTAATAATTAGTAATATTTGCTTCAAAAAAAAATAAGATATTGTGGATAAACACCACTAAAATATCAAAATTTTTACTTTAATTCAAGATTCTACAATATTCCACAAGATAAGCAGTTCCAAGGACCACACCAGGATAAAAAAAGGTTGCAAAGCGAGTAGAAATCCATAGCTTAGAATTTATCAAACTTTGTCTTTAGAAAAGAAAAGAAGAAACTTTATTGTATAAAAAATAATTATTTATAATTTTTAAACGGGCTGACAAATAAAATAACAGTTAAAGAAGAAAAAAACTATAGATGATACTCTATTAAAAAAGTTAAAAAATAATTAAAAAATCATCTTTGTAATATATTAAATGACAAAAAATAATCATAAGCGTAGTTGTTAACAGTAACTAACAATTTCGTTCTTCCTATTAGTTGTGTAAAATGGATATTGTTGGATATAACTTTCAAAATATAAACTATAGTTTTTATGGAATATCTCATTTTTCTAAATTTTTAATGATAAGGTAACAACTATAAAATATATTCTTGAATCTCCAACTAAAGCAGGCACACACATCAGCATGCGTAAAGCTGAAGACATTATTATACAGGTATTTATAAAAATGGGAATATAGTATAATAATAGAAAGAAAAAAATTCAAATTGAGGAGAAAAAGAAATCGGAAAAAGAAGAAAGAAAAAAAAAATCAATCATGAAGAGAAATAAAAAACGGCTAAAAGACCCAAAGCAGGCACACATATCAGCATGCGTAAATTGAAAAGAAATTCATAGTTACTAGTAGGAAAATCTGTAATTAAAATTAATTAAGAACTTGAAATTCTGGAAATATACTAGTGATTTTTTTAGAAAAATAGTAATAAGTCTAAATGAAGTCTTATAGATAGGATGTAAAATTGTAGGTATATTTTATAAATATATTATTCATAATAAAATTGCGCAATGCTTCTATTTAAAATGTCATATAAAAAAATTGTCGCATCAAAATGTCGAGCCATAGATTTTTGTAAAAATATTATCCGGTAAAATGGTTAGGGAGATAAAATTATTTTAACTGCTTTGTAATCAGATACAGAATGTGCCAATCATTGCTAGAATCTTCCCTATTTCTTCAAAAGAAGCCTATTGAGAAGCTTAAAATAAAGCCCAAAAGATCTGCTGAGTAACAAAACATAAGTAATAAGCTTGATTTGGCTCCAAAATTAGTTATTAAAAACCGTTAGAGATTCTATAATGCTTCTCACATCAATATTATGTTGCTAATGTCATAGCGGTCTTAGCTAATATTGTAGGACTTTATATGATAATTTGAAACCATTTCTATTAATGCTTTTCGGAAAAACTTGTTTTGCATATAGTCTGGTACAACCAATCGTTTATAGTCTTTCTCGATTGTAAAACTGTATTGTCACTTTCTGCTAGAAAATTTTAAATATGATATTGTATTTGAATAACTAGCTTCAAATAATGGCACACAGTCTGGTGTAAAATATCAGTATCTTAGCTTAAATGATTCAGCTTCATATCCTTGTTAGTGATGGGGAAAAAATTGGCTAACAAACTTTTAAGAATATCCACTTGGACTTTGGATCATAGTCAATCGTTGTCTTTTCAGACGAATTTTTTAAAATTTTCATATAATATGAAATTGACTATCCGACAATAACATATAACAAGATTGATTGCTGTAGTGTTGTTGTGCTGTAAAATGAAACACAATTTTTTAATATGATTTGAAACTTTATAAACGCGCGAAACGTGTGCTTTTCTTTTGACAGACAGACAAACTTGTTTACTTTCTGAATGTAAACTGTTGTTTATATACACGAAATTTTAATTGAAGATTACTACTTATTCCCAAGATCTACAATCACTCACTCAATTTTTAAGAATCGATTTTAATACAATGGTCACCGTTATAGAAAGTTCATCAGCTGTATGTATTAAACATGAATTATTGAAATGCATTTCTGTCAATAAACAATAAACAATATAAGACATAAATAAATAAACGAAAAAAAACGAAACAAATCAAGATTTTTTTTTGTTCTTTTTATTTTAATACAAATACTAACACTAGCATCCATTTACTTACTTTATAAATTTTATTTGATTTAGTTGAGAAAAAAGAAAATTTTAAAGAAGTCTTTAAATTTTACGATTATGGTTATTGGCCAATCAGGTTGTGGTAGATCAACTTTTATTAACACATTATGTGATCAATTAATTGTTGAAACTTCTTCAACTGTTAAGTTATATTCACCTGAAGAATTATCGAATGCTGAAAGAGAATTACAGCTCAGAAAATCAAGTGTTGAATTAGAAGATAATGAAGGTGTTAAAATTAGTTTAAATATAATCGATACTCCAGGATTTGGTGATTCAATTAATAATAGTGTCTCATTTAAAATTATTAAAGATTATATAAAATATCAATTTGATGAAATCTTAATTGAAGAAAGTAGATTAAGAAGAAATCCTAGATTTAAAGATGGAAGAATTCATGCTTGTTTATATTTTATTACACCAACAGGTCATGGATTAAGAGAAATGGATATTGAAATTATTAGACAATTAGGTGATTATGTTAATATATTACCATGTATAAGTAAAACTGATTCCTTAACACCAGAAGAATTAAAATTGAATAAAAAATTAATCGTTGAAGATATTGAATATTATAAATTACCAATTTTTGATTTTAATAATGAATATTTTACATATGATGATAATTTAGATGATGAGACAATAGAATTAAATAAATATTTGCAAAAGAATATTCCATTTGCTATTATGGGATCTAATTCAACAACTAAAGATCCAGAAACTGGAGAAATGAAGAGAATTAGAAAATATCCTTGGGGAACAATCAATATTTTTGATAATGAAATTAGTGATGTATCAACACTGAAAAATACATTATTAATTACACATTTAAATGAATTTAAAGATTTTACTCATGAAGTTTTATATGAAAATTATAGAACTAAAACATTAGGAGAAGCGAATGGAGAATATGATGAATATACTCATAATAATAACAATAACAACAACAATAATAATTATAATGCTAATTATAACAGTAGTGTAACCAATACGCCGAAATTTGATGAAACAAATGCTTCACAATCTGTTAATGATACTTTTGGTAATAACTATGAAGGAGGAGATGCTAGTGAAGTTCAACCTAACGAAACTGATCTTCAAATAAAAGAAGAACAAATTCGTAAAGAAGAGGAGAGACTGCTTGCATTTGAAGAAAGGGTGCAAAAGGATTTATTGTTGAAAAGAGAAGAGATTGAAGCTAGAGAAAGAGAACTTGCAGAGCTTGAGAAGAAACTTGCTGAACAAAGCCTGTAAAAGTATCATAGACATTCGTCAATCAATTTATTTACTATATACGTTGTGTATATATCTATATAACAAACAATAATAGAATCTCTAGTAAACAATAAGTTAATGTGAATTAATAAAGTAATTAATATAAATGTGTAAATTTCACATGTCGTGTGAGTAAAATGTGAGAAAAAATAAAACAAAGCGATTGTCGTGTGTCGTGTGCCTTTAACTTGCATGTGAATGTGTCTGTGGGGCAGGCCTATAAAAGGAGACAGTCCCCCCACCGTCATTTTGATTTTATTATCAGAAGAACTATTCAATGATATAATATTCTTACTGTTATACTATTATATTTTTGTTCTTACTTTACTATTAAACAATTCAACAATTACAACCATGGGTCTTCAACAGGTAGCTCTCGATTTATATAACGATATTGACTTCAACGATAAGAAGTTTCAAGGTATGTTATAGTATTACTAATCAATTCTTTATATTTTGATTGGTTTATATTTGATAAGAAGTTTACATACACTTTCAAATACAGTTTCAAACAGTTGAATTAATATAAAGAATATTCTTTTGTGCATCATGCATTATCTGAACTAATCAATAAGTCATCATAAAAGTGTAAGAAAAAAAAATCTTTCGGAGCTTATTATGATCCGAGGCTCGGAGGTGCGTTACGCATGTGTGATGGCTGATTGATAATCTACTTTTTATCCTCTTTCTTTATCTTTATAAATACTAACATAGATTTGAGAATAACTTTTTTTTGACACAGCATCCCTTTTTTTTATTGTTTTTAACCCATTATACTGGAATTTTGGTGCTCGTTTAGAATATTATACTAAAGCATTATCTACCCTGTTTTTTGGTTCTAAAAAACTGGCAGTTTATGCTTTTTCATTATCCGTATTTACTCTGGGTCTTTTTAGAGACGAAATTTATAGAGCTGCAATTGCAGAACAAGCAACTTCACCATATTTAGATAATGCTTTGTTTAAACTAATTGGTTTTGCTGCATTTGGTTATGGTTCAACTTTAGTTTTAAGTTCCATGTACATGTTAGGTATTGTTGGTACTTATCTTGGTGATCATTTTGGTTTCTTATTTGATGAAAGAATTGTTTCTTTCCCATTCAATGTTTGTGATAACCCAATGTATGATGGTTCAACTCTTTGTTTCTTGGGTACAGCTTTATTTTATGCTAAACCAGCAGGATTATTTGCTACTGCTTTAGTTTACACAATGTACCAAATTGTTTTATTACTTGAAGAACCTTTCACCGCAAAGATTTATTCTAAAAGAGAAGAAAAGAAACAATAAGTTTTTTTTTTATAAAAATATTAAATTAAGTATACGTAAATTATTTAATCTATAAGCGATTATCATTATGTACATATATATTATTGTATTGAATGCAAAATATTTTATCATGATATAAAGAATATGATTTTTATTTAACTGTAGAAATTAAGCAAAGTTCAACTAAAATCGTTATAAATATATCAATATTTGCTTCATCAATCACTGCATCTCTCGTATTAATATATTTGAAGTTATAGTTATTTATATTATAATATTTATTATTATTATCAATTTGTTTGATTATAATTTTTTTGCCTAAATAATAATTGATATCTTCTATATCAATGTCTTGTCCTATAAGTATAATTTTAATATCATCATTGTCAACCGATGATAATGAACCAAGATCTATATAATTAATAACTTTAATATCTTCGTTTATATTACAATCTTTTGAAATATCATCGGTTTTCAAACAATGTATAATTTTATTAAACATTTCAATGGTATTTACCTGGTTATTAATTTTAATAAATTCAAGCCTACATTTGGGTTTCAAAATTCTGTCTTGTAATGGCTTCTCTTTATACCTTGATCCGACAAATTCTGCTAACATTTTGCAACAAATTATATAATTAAAATCAGTTTTTTCATTTTCAATTTGGTAACTTTGAATTTTGTCCAAAATATCTAAAATTAATTCATTCTCTTTTTCATTTAGTTTAAAACTTTCTTGTAGTTTAGATATCTGAAATAAAAATGTTAAACTCGAAAAAAATGTCTTTATTTTATTTAAATCATCATAAATTATTTTCAAAATTGGTAATATAAAACTCCGCATCATTTCAGGTACCTCAAATAAGCAACAATTTAAGAAATTCAAAAATGCAGATCTTGTAATTTTGGCAAAATGGAAATCAAGTGCTATTGATCTAATCATATTTTCTCCCTTTGGTTTAGCTATTAATTTTTTATATGGGAGAAATCCATATAAAACATGAATGATAATAATTCTAACATGCTCGATTTTCATCCATTTAGGCAATATTAAGTTGAATGTATAGATATTTTGCAATTGGTCTGTAAATAAAATCAGTAATTCAGTAATTTTATCCGAACATTGTTCTTCAAATAATTCATAATTTAATAGCTGATTTCTAAGATATTTCAGAATAAACAAATAATATCCAAGATGAGTTGTATTTTCCAAAATATCTTTATAAAGTGATAATATAACATTCATATCAAAATAACTCTCACATAGATTGGATTTTCTGTTTATAAAATATTTTTCTAGGATTCGCATGAAGGAAAAATCATAAAACATTTCTCCTAAACTTTGGTTAATTTTTTCATCTATAGATTGGTATGCATAAGGTTGTGGGATTTCCATTTCATTTATCATAGAACTCTTCATTAAATGTTCCGCTGTTAGTTCCTCAATGTAAAAAAACTTTTTTCTATCTTTAGTGGTTGCTCTAATTGCAACTAATAACAGTATTTGAAATGCAAATACCTTTTGATTTTTCAAATTTTCGGAAGACTTTGCAAGTTTAATAATATGCTGCAAAATAAATCGTATTTTTTTGTGATGAATTTTATTATGAAAAGCTTTCATAACCAAAATTATTAATGCTTTATTCATAAAATCGATATTACTATCTGCGGATCCCTCAATCTCTTTAGTATAATCATCAACAATTTTTTCAAACATGTTATCATTTAATTCTAAAATGACATCAGTTATTGGCTCTAAAGTGTTATCATCCATTTGGAAAGGTAGATTCATGACGCATGTATAACATATCATACTAATATAAAAGTTCAATGATTTTTCATCAATTTTTAATGAGTTACAGTCCAAGAACGCATTTTTTAAAATATTTAGAACTAGGTCGGGTGAAATGGAATAATATTTTTCTATAATTGATTCACAATTCTGTTTCCATTTGGAGGAACCGCAAACGCATAAATAATTTTCTGAATAATACTCTAATACAAATTCAATATTATATGATGATAATATTCTGTAATTGCTTTCAAAATAATCAATCAATTTTTTATCATAAAATGGTGACATTTTAAAATTTTGTAATTTATTAAACAGCTCATTTTGAACCACCTTGTAACTATACATGATATCAGATTCACCTGACCAATTTAACGATGAAAGTAAGTCCCAAAAATAATTTTGTTGAATCAAATATTTGTAATATCCTTTTAATGTATATGGCTTCTCCAAAATTTCATCTATAAATTTTAATATTTCAATTGAACAATATGGATCATTACATTTTGCTACTGTTATAAAGGCATCTAGAAGAGAATGTAAATTTTGACGGAAAAATGATGTTAATTTTTCTCCTGGTGTGGTTGAACTTCCAAGATATTTTAAAAGATAACCAAAGTAGCGAATAGAACCAACAGTCGATTTATCTCCTGAATGACACTTATATCTATTATTAAATTTTCCTGTGATTACATCACAGAGACTGAATAAAACAATTGGTGCATTTTTATCTGCCAATAACTTATCAAGAAATGTCTCACATTTAACAATGGAATTAATTTCTTCCAACCCATTTGCACAACCAAGAATTGAAAGGATTGGGTAAATTTTATTTATATATTCCCCATCAGTTAATAAATAGACATCAAAAAATTCCACAAAAGATTTGATAACCAAAGTATTTGATGTTTTCGTATTAATATCGATAATATTATCTAAAAGATATTCTAAATCGCTATTTGTGAATAATCTGTTGTCCTTTTTAATACAGTCTGAAACAAGTAAAATAATTAAAGTTTGGACCTCTTCATCAACTTTTAATGCCTGTTTAAACAATTGAATTAAAAAATCAGCTAATTTAGCATTTGTAGACTTTTCAAATAAATTCAAATCAGCAACATTGGTTAATGCAATAAAACATCTTAAAAATAGCTTTAAATCACAATCAACTATAGTGAAATTGATATTAGTGTAGAGATCTTTATAAATTTGTGATACTGATATATCTGGTATTCCTTCATACTTTAACAATGCTTCTAATACCTTTAAAGCTTCACTCCTAACCGGTCCTTCCTTTTTTAGATTAACATTACCTTTCACCAACTGCCAAAGGCGAATTCTTTTTGTCATTGAAATATTAAGCATTTCTTCTTCAAGTAATTGTAATGCCATAAGTTGATCAGAATCTGTTCCGGAGACTAAAATTTTTTCTAACTCTTTGTTATTAACCATAAATTTACCGTCACGATATGCCACAATCTTTTGGGCATCAAATTGTGACTTTGTTATGCCCAATGCTTGTGAAAAAGATCGGATCGCCCTTCCAACACTTGATGTCTTAGGTTTGTAGTCATTTTTCGAGTCGGTGCTCATTTTAACCTATTTTGAATGCTACATGTCCATGAGCTTCCGGAAATGGATACAGTCATCATCATAGAAGCCATTACTATAAAAATCCAAAGCAGTTCGGAGAATAGTTCCAATAAATCAAAATAAGTAAGTAGGCAGCGCAGGGCAGACCGTACCGCGTACCGCGTACCGCGCTATTCAAATTGCGTCATACACGTTAAGATTAATCCTAGAATCTTGTAGCAGTAGCGTACATAATATATATCCTAGAATCATCATACTTAACTTGTGACACACAATAATCATGCCAGTACCATAACGGTTTGTATTATATTGTGTCTCTAAGCAATTTATAATAACGTATTCTTCTATGTGAATAAATGCTCTAATTACAATCTAAGATCAATCTGATATATACGTTAGATAAAAAAAAGTTTAAAAAAAAGATAGACTATAGTAATTAGCCTAAATTATAATTAAAGAAACATAACTTTTAGATAACAACGAAGTTGCTAACAAATAATGTAAACACGAAAATTCAAGAATGGTGAAACAAAACTAAGTTTTAGTAGAGATTGTTCTAATGTAAAACGAGGATATTACAGTTACAGTAACAATTAAATTAATCAAATTTTAATCTTACATGTATCAGTCTTGTAAATCTGTTCTTTTAAAAAATCAACAATCTCCTTCTTATATAGCATTCACGTATTTATAATCCTGTTTTCTGATGGGATTTCTGTGGATTTTAGTAGGTTGAATTGATTTTTCTTCTGTAACATTAGCTCAATCAGTCGTATATAATTAAAATGCTTCCATATCCCAGTATTGTAGTTTATTTAAACATTTTCCATATTTTTCTAATTCTACTTCGTTTGATTGTCTTAAAAATACAATTAAATAACCAACACTCAACTTGCAAAACTCTCCTGATCAGGTTATTCATTTTGTTCTTTTAGTTTAGCACATTATAGTATCGGCCAAAAATTAGCAATTAATATAGAAAGAAATATAAATTTATGGCTGACATGTTATTGGATTTCATAATTCCTTTATCAATGAAGTTAACAGCATATAGTAGTAACTTCTATATCGATATTCTTTATTAGTAGATTTGCCACTCTTAA
>JAMAJE010000334.1:0-10157 GCA_023629255.1 Pichia sp. PB3310
TCATTAATTGAATTAATATTTTTCCAATTAATTGAACATAAAAAAACATTAGGTGTATCATTTTGTAACAGTAAGGAGGATAGATTTTGCCTTGTTGATAAATCTGTCTCTGCTGGTAAAGATTTTAAAATTGATAATGCATTCTCTGTATTTTTATTAATAAATAATTCTTCAAGAAATAAAATTGTTAGAATTGTAATTTTAATTTTAAACGATAATTCAGATATATTTAAATCCGATGTTAAAGATTTCAGTTTAATTATAATTTCATCAATTATATCTGATGTTAATGTATCATTGAACAAAATAATTTCCGTAATTTCATGTTTAATTTGTAGATATTGACGATGACTTGGATTAAAGTCCGAAAGTTTTGTTATACCCTGTGCAAGTTCAGAATGACCATGACGAAATAAATATTGTGCAATTAAAGTGAGAGTGTTATCCATAGCTATTATAAAATAATGGTATATATATGAAAAACACTAATGCAAAACCAAATCATTTAATTATAGATATATAGATATATATTTATTCATATAGATATATCAGTAATTGATTTAATTGCTTTATCTATCGGTTATAAAAAAAAAGGAAAGAAGGCAAACGATATAATTACGATTACGTAAACATTATATGACAATTTTAATTGTCGTGATATACTTAAACATAATTATATATTATATTTAAGTATAATAGTGGTCTAATGAATCTTAATTTTAATCTTAATTTTAATCTACAAAATACTAATTAAATAAGGGAAAATTTATAAAGTTTATTTAAGAGTTTTAAATTAACTATTTAATCGGAAATTCAAATATGTTTAAAAAAAGACGAATTTCAACATTTGAAAAATTCTGAGAATATAGTGTTTTGTCTATCAACTATGAAAATTCACAATTTTTAAAAAAAACGGGTCTAATTATGAATTTTCTTTGTTTTTTTTTTTCAGATTATTAAATAAAATTCATAAAAGAAGTAAAAGGAAACAACCTTATGGTTATTAGAACATACATTTTTAAGAATACTATCTACAAATAATAAAGTATGGTTAATAATAAATGACACCACAAAGCGAATTGCAAAAGTGTAAGTACGAACAAATGCAAATTATAAAGTGGGGACAACTCAGAAGAGTTTGATCAATCTCCTGCCAGCCATTTTTATGGTCGCTCGATAGAAGCATAACAAGGACCACTGGTATTCCGGCAGTGGGTAATATGTATGCAAAAAGAAGGAAACAAAAGAGAAAGTAAGTTAAATAAATGAGATGTAACTTTCAATGAAAAATATAAAGTAGATTTTTATAGTTAGTGTCTGAGTTTGAGAGAGAGGTGAGGAAATAAAAAAAAATAAAGAAAAATAAAAAATAACAAATTAGGAACAACAATAAAACAAAGCAGCGATTAGAAAAATTTAAAATTCAGATTTATTCAAATGAAACGTAGATTCTTTAGAGGGTTTTTGTATTTCAAATAAAAAGAATATTAATTATCGCCTCAAATATTGAACTATTTTAAAAATAAAAAATTATGTCTACCATTACATTCGTTACTGGAAATGCTAATAAACTTAGAGAAGTTGTTCAAATTCTTTGCAGTGGTGAAAGGGGAGCTAAAATAGGTAAATTTACAATAACAAATCAAAAAATTGATTTGGATGAAATTCAAGGTTCAATTGAAGATGTTACAATTCATAAAGTTAAACAAGCTGCTCAAATTGTAGGTGGTCCAGTTTTAGTTGAAGATACATGTCTTGGATTTAATGCTTACAATAATTTACCTGGTCCTTATATTAAATGGTTTGTTAAAAGTATTGGCCTTGATGGTTTAGTTAAAATGCTTGATGGTTTTCAAGATAAATCTGCCAATGCAATAACAACATTCGGATATTGTGATGGTCCAAATGGTGAAGTTAAATTATTTCAAGGTATAACTAAAGGTACAATTGGAAACTCTACTGGACCAACCGATTTTGGATGGGATTCAATTTTCACACCTGATGGATTCGAAACTACTTATGCTCAAATGAAAGGTGAAGCAAAAAATAAAATTAGCCAAAGATCAAAAGCACTTGCTAAGGTCAAAGAGTTTTTAATATCTCAATAAGGTTTATGTTGTTTACTAATGGTACTACTATCGTTGTTTTTTTTTTTTATTTTTTTCTCGATGATGATTCAAGCGTTAAATATGTAATATAACCCAGCTATAGAATTAAATAAAAATAATAGAAATAAAGATGATAAAAACAGTGCCATGTGCAGCCATATCCAAAATGGCTTAGTTTCTGAAATGAATGAATAAAATAAAATAAAATAATAAAAAACAGTAAATTTAAAACCTTAAATGCATTAAAATAATCTAAAAATAATTCTTTTTGCGATATAGCAAATCAAAACAATTAATAAAGTTATGGTTGCATAGTAACCTTTGGTAAATAAATGATAGTAAAGAGTACCTTGAATTCTTTCTAAGTTGTGTTGTTCAATTTCCTTAACTCCGGCACTAATTTCTTTATAAATAAATTTTGATTCATTTATAATTTCTTGCTTTTCTTCTTCAGTCAAAAAATTTCTTGTTTGAAGTTCATAATCTCTTTTATAAATGATTCTTAAAACTTCCATATCATCGACATCAAATTTATAAAAATTTGTACCTTCACTAACAATTTCATCATAAGATTTACCTTTAACTTGAGGGTATAATCTAAAACTTTTAGAAACTTGAGAAAACATAATTTTACCACCTGCAAAAAGAGCAAGATATAAAACATGCATATAAGCCAATAGTAAATAAGGATGATCAGCAGTTGTCTTACGGATGTAATCAGTAAATTCAATTTGTTTTGTTAAAATTGGCTTTTCAAATTTTTCTGGATGATTATTATAAAAAAACATTAAATCTTTATGTATTTTTTCCCTTCTTAATAATTCTGGTTTATAAATTTTTTTAAACATTTCAGTATATTTATTATTAGAATTGAGTTCTCTTTCAATACATTCTTCAATTGTACTAAAAATGTGATAGAACATTTGAATACCTTGTCTATAAATTTTTGGATCTCTAACAGCTATAGCAAATTTGAGTGTAACCAATTTATTAATTTGATCATGTAAAGAACGAGTTTCATTATTAATTCTGTTACCTAAAGCACCGACATCATTTTTTGCAGGAATGATCTCATGTTGGTTGATTTGAGTCGTAGAATGTGTAGGAATTGCCATTGTTTTGCTTTGTTTTGTTTTGCTTTATTTATAATTGTGAATTTTTAAAAGATAAGTTTTAATAGCCCAACAATTCGATAAACTCATTTTGATGATTCTGTAGAACAAAATTGAATAGGAAAGAGGTCTTCTTATAAACATAATCCATTGTGTCTGAACAAATTAAAGGTAAACAGCATCTCATCACGATAGGAAAAGCGGTGATTGCGTGCAATATACTTATTTTCTGTAGTGCTGATCTCCGTTAATTTCACAATTTTGATAATCCGCTATATCCGTGTCACGTGTCGATTACGTAAAATTTATTTTTATTTTTTGAAATTAAATTGAATTATTATGATCCGTACACCACTTAAATTGCTTTTTCCATTATTTTTCAATTTTCAGCTTTTTCTCTTTCTCAATTTTTCCAGTTTTTCAACATGAGAAACGAACATTGAAGATCTTATGTTAATAATTTATATATGATCATTAAATTAAAAATTTAAATTTAATATTCTTTTTATATTTTCTCTAATAACTACTAGCAATACAATGCGTAGCATAAACCATTTATCTGCTATTAGAGCATTTTCTAGTTCTTCTTCATCTAGTACTGCATCATCATCTCCAATTAAAGCAGCTATCGTCCTTTCAAGAACTCCAATTGTTACTCCAGATATACCAGAATTTGAAAAACTTTTTTATAATTATAATGAAGAATTAGAAAGAAGACTTATGTGGACTTTCCCAAAATGGTATTATTTTAAAAAGGGTACTGTTGCTGAGAGAGAATTTACTGAAGTTCAAAAATATCCAATTCCAGCTGCAAGAGGTGTTTGGTTTCCTCAAGGTGTTCCTGATTTAAAACATGGTAGAGATAGAAGATTTAAACAGGATGTGATATTACCTTCTAAACATCTTGATTCAACTACAGAAGATGGCTCGACGAATGATTCAAATACTGAAAAATTAGATGATATTGATGATGTTGGTAGACCAATTAGACCAAATTCGAGAATTACAAAAGCTGATGAATTAAATGATCAAACTTCACTTGAAAGAAAACTGCCAAGAACCTTATACCTTTTGATAAAAGACTCTAAATCAGATTCATGGAAATTTCCTTCATTTGAAATACAACAACAGGATAATGAATCCCAAATACGAGGTCTTCATCAAATTGCTGAAGATGGTTTGAGAACTATTGGTGGTGATAAAATTAATACTTGGTCAGTTTCAAATACTCCAGCTGCTATTGTTAAATATAATTCAGAAGGTGCAATTACTGATGACTCTGATGCTAATTTGACTAGAGAATTCTTAATGAAATCCCATATTATTGCTGGTAAATTTGATTTGCAAAAATCAGATAAAACTATTAAAGAATTTAAATGGTTAGTTAAGGAAGAAATCGCTGATTTGGTTGAAAAAGCTTATTTTGATAAAATTAGCCATCTCCTTAATGATAATTAGAAATGGTTACTAAAAAACAATAGCTGTTATTTATATATAATCTTTCAGTTTTTATACATTTATACTGTACATACACATCATAAACTTAAACTATTAAATACATCAATCATTTATTGATTATAATTACAAACTGTCTTGCTATTTTTTTTCTTGAGATAAGCATAAACGGGGACTGAAAGGTACTGACTTTAAAAATCTGTAGCTAACTAAAGACTCATCATCATAACTAATTTTTTAATACCCCCATGATTAATTAGACCTCTTATTCCCTTTAATTTATTATTATATCGGAAATCAATCATAATAACGAATCTTTTGATGAGAGATCGCTTAAATTTTAAAGACTAATATGCCCGAACGGAAAACGGAATTATGGAATGATTAAAATGGCATTTTTTCTCTAATGCTTTTTCAATTTACCAATCCAAATCAGTTTCTTTTTATTTCAATTCTACTGAACAAGCATGAGCAAATTACAACAGACAGAAACTCAAATTTCCACAAATACAAATAGTGACTATGTTGCAGAAAGACTCGTCCGTTTAGTCTCCGTTGGTTTAAAAGAAGCAACAATGGACTCTCCAAGTTTTAGGGCTTCACTCAATTATATGCATTTGTCCATACTACAATGTTCTCAGCAATTGGAAAAATCAATTATACTTTTACAAAACTATGTTCAAATTTGGAATGACTTTTTAAGAATTTCCAAAGATATTGAAAAATTATTCACCCCTTATTTACATTATACTCATTTTATTAACAATGACGTCTCAAAACCATGTGTTAGTGCATTTTTACAAGCTCAAAAGATTGTATCGGAAAGTGCTTTATCATTATTGAGATTTAATGATTTTTCGTTTTCTAGTATTAGAGAAATATTGGATACTGAAATCCCACAATATTTAGAACTAAGAAGAAATTTTGAAAAAATTCAGAATAAATATGATGTTATTTCTGCAAAATATATGCAATTACCAAAAGGTTATGATCCAACAAAAACAAGAGAAGATGCGTTGCAGTTATTTGAAATTAGGAAACAATATATTCATATTTCAATGTCATTATGGATTTGTGTTAAACAGCTAGAAACCAAAGTAGGCAAAACTGCAACTGATACAACGAACTCTTTTTGGAATTCTTTTGATTCAACAAATACAAGTTATGGTGCAAAATTATCAGATGCAATCGGACTATCAGATATTGTTAAGACAATAAAACAATTAAATTTATGTGCAGAATTACAACAACAATCATCAAAAATGTTATATAAGGATTTGAACCGTGCAAGATTAAATTCTGAAGAAGGTGCAATTAAAATGTACACACCAAGTCCAGATGTTCAAGATTTTGATCCATCAATTTTAAATGATTCAACTCTTTATTTAGAGTCAGAGAATAAATTATTAGAAAAACATGGCTGGGTTTTCATTAAATCTGCTAAATTGAGTGGTAAAGGTGATGTTTGGATTAAAAGATGGATGTTTGTCAAAAATAACGTTTTTGGTTTTCTTTCAATTTCTCAAGATGGTCAGTATGTTCAAGAGAGTGATAAGATTGGTGTGTTATTGGTATCTGTTAAATATTTACCTGATGAAGATAGAAAGTTTTGTTTTCGGATTAATAGTCAATCCACAAATCTAATCTTACAAGTTGAAACTTCAATTGAACTGAAAAGTTGGTTAACTGTTTTTCAAAATGTAACAAAATTAGCTATTGATGAAGGTTCCAAAATTGCTTTGAATAGATATTGTCCATGCTTACAAATTTTGAAATTGGTACCTGTTGTTGCAAAAGATTTGGAATTAATTGATGTTAGTAATTGCGATCAACAAATTGAAAAAACCTCAAAATTAATTGAATTACAACTATCAAATTTAAAGTTTAATTTATTCATTAATCCACCTTTGAAAACCAGTATGACTGAAAAATTAGCGATGTCACATCTTTATATCTCATCAACCACGGTGCCATCAGCAACTACAGCAAATTTTTGGGGGTATGTTAATTGGGGTTTATATTTTGTTCTTGACGAAGAAAGTAAAGCAAAGATTCTGGAAAAGACTAAAGACTTACCACCAAGAACAGTTATCAATTTAAGATATAAAGATTTTTATCCAGAAAAACTGCGAGTTGCAGATGCAGAATTAAGATCAATTTTTGAAGTTTTCATAAACGATGACGAATACACATTATTGAGATTTAATGCCTCATGGTCACCAAATACTGAACAGAAATTATTTTGCACAATTTTTGTTACGACCAAAGCATTTTATGTTTATAGTCATACATGTGGATTAATTTCAATTTTGCCATTGCCATTATCTAATTTCTTGGATACTGAAATAATTGAAAAAGTGAATTTTAACATTTTAAAAGTTTATTTTATTAATGGTTTGTCATTGAAATTACAATTATATGCGGAGGACATCTTTACAATCAAAACTAAATTTAATTATATTTTATCCTTAAATAAAGCAAAGGAGCGTCCAGAATTAAAGACTATTGTTTCAGAGCTATTATATATTGAGAAGACATTCCAGAGATTAAGGGAACAAAAACAGATTATTAATAACAGTAATACTAATAATATTTTTATTTCCCAATTAAATAATATTGATAAAATTGAAGGAGTTAAAATGGAACTTCCTGCTAACTATGAATTTAGTAAACCAAGCAATACGGTATCACAAATTCAAGGTATTAGTGAATTTGATTCTGATAACAAGTTAAATTATTCTCCAGAAATGACATTGCTATTATCAAAAAAGATTAAATTACCAGCTAAGGCGTTGTTTCACATATTATTTGGTGATGAATCATTTTTATTACAATGTACATTACCATTATCATCAAGTATTTTTAGAGATGATCATTCGAGGCATGGGTTATGGCGATGCGATGAGCATCAAAAAATGACTAGAGTTGTATGGAACTCTGTATTCAAAATTCCATGTGCTTTACAAAAAATTGATAATATGGTAAATAATAAATATTATAATATTCAACAAGAAACACCATATCTAAGGTTTGTTTTTGGTATTAATAGGAAAATTTATATGAGGTTTATTATTTATAGTATTGATTCAAAAACTTGTAAGTTGATGGCATATTATTCATTAGGAAGGGAGAAAAATGTTCTCAATTGGTTTTCACGTAAAGTTGTTAATCAAATTATGTTGTTTAGAATCGGGGCATTAGAAGAAAAGTTAGCTAATGCGGTTAGAGCATTAAGAAAGGACCCCAAGAAAATTGCAAGTGCAATTCAAAAATATGGTGCAATCACTAAATATGATGGTAATGAAACTACAACTGAAGAATTAATGTTTAATGAATCTGTTACTTTCTTGCCATTACAATTATTTTCTTCATTTTACTGGGAAAAACTGAATTATGAATTCGAAAGAAGTTTATTCAAACTAGTTAGATTTATTTCATTTATTATCAAATCGATTATTCATTTTTTCAATGTAAATATGATTTTGGTGTTTATATTAGGTACTTCAATATTACTAAATTTATTTCTGATAGGAAAATCAACTACATCATATTGGAGGGAAAGAAATATAAATAAACATATGAAGCAGATGGTTGGTGATAAATATTTGATGGAAAGATCTATTAGTCTAGCTGAAATTAATGAACTGATCTATCCAAACACTACAGATTTGTCATATGTAAATGATGGGAGTGAATGCTACTGGAATTTTCTCAAGTCCGAAAATTTGCTTGATATTAATAGATATGCAAGGATTGACAATGAAAATGAATTGGGTGATATTAGTAATATCAATTTATTCAAAGCAAAAAGAGAATTAGCATTAGCTCAGAAGCTCACAGGTTTAAGGATAGAGAGAAATGAGTTACTAACAAAGTTAAATTTATTGAACTATATTGAGCGTGAATTTATTTTGAAAGAATGGAAAAACTGGGTAAGTTCAGAACTATCCAACTGTGAAAAGGTTAAAGAGACAATACCTGATTCATATGAAACTATCCAGGATTATTGTGATGAGGTCAAATTAGAAATGATTAATTTTTATGAAAAACTATTGTAGTATTATGCTTTTTGATTTTTTTTCATGTTTTCAGAAACAAATTATACAGCATCCTTATTAACCTTTATATATGTGTATAAAGTTTTTGTATTATAAGCCATTATTCGCAAGATTATCAATAACATCAAGATAAAAATATTTTGGATTAAAAGCAGGAGCTCCTATGGCCATTTTTGCCTTTTTCAGCAAGCCCATCCAGTTGATTAGATCTGCATGATCAACATCATCTAGATAACCTTTAAACTCACCCCATTTCGCAGAATGTAAACTAACTAATCCATCATTTGGACCTTCCTTATCAAACACTATTTTCCAAGTTATTAAAAACATTGAAGCAGGGGTCGGATAAAATTCTGCACCATAACTAAAATATTTAACTGACGGATCGTCCTTTATTTGATTATTAAATTTTTTAGCATATGGCGTAGATAATTGATAAATTGAAGGAAAATAATCACGAATAAGCGGAACAGGAGTATAATCTAACGCAAAATCGGCTGCGGTTGTACCCCTATGGGGTGTAGAAATTGTTGTTAGTGAAACTATTTTATATTCAGGATTTGGATCTTTATTATGGTACAATTGATGAATCAGATAACGACAATCTAAACCACCCATTGAATGCGCAATTAAATTTATTTTAACTGGTTCATCTCTTGGTACATGATGATTTTTTCGAAGTTGAGGAACAGAACGTTTTATGAAATGATGAAGAACAGAGGCACGATTTTCAATTGATGCAAATGGAGGTACTTTAGCAACTAGTACTGTACAACCTGCCTCCTCCAGATGCTGTTTGATACCATTCCAATATTCGAGAAGATATTTAGCATTATTAACCAATGATTTATTATCCACACCCATTGCTTCTGCTGCTGCAGTAGATAATGGGTTTGTATTAAATTTTTCCTTAATTGTGGAATCTTTATTACCATTGAAGAGTTGTTTGAACTTATCTGTTAATGGTGGCGGTTGTCCAAATACCGGAAGCATGAAAAGATGATCAAAACCAGAGAAACCGTGGCATAGTACAATGGGGTATTTAGGAGCTTTGTAAGATTCTGGGAGATTTATATATCGAAGCATTGTACTATTAGAATATATATCAATCATGTATTGAAAAAAGAAACATGCTCCATATAAATGAAATGAGCCATACTGATAAATCCAATAATTGCCTAATTTGGACACTCTACATGTTGCCAAAAACTGGCATTACCATATTCGGTCAAACAAGAACCTCACCTTGCGTTGGCCAATCAAAACGTTAGCATATATACACGCGTATAAAATTGGCAGTAAGGAGACGCATTAACGGTAATTTTCAAATATTCGCTCGCTCCATGTTGTTGTAGTGGTTGGTGGTTGGCGGTTGGTTGGTGGTTGTTGGTAATACTGGTGGTGGTTGTTGGTGGTTGTGGTAG
>JAMAJE010000335.1:0-10079 GCA_023629255.1 Pichia sp. PB3310
GCTCAAGGTTCCTCAGTTCCAACTGTTCAATCATCAGCTCAAGGTTCGTCATCTGTTGATGGTAATGCGAAGGTTTCTAGTGTTACAGCTGTTCAATCATCAGCTCAAGGTTCTTCAGTTCCAACTGTTCAATCATCAGCTCAAGGTTCGTCATCTGTTGATGGTAATGCGAAGGTTTCTAGTGTTACAGCTGTTCAATCAGCCAGATCTGTTTCTTCGATTCAAGTGACATCAGTTCCAGGTACAATATCATCATTTCTTGATGTTACAGTTTCTCTTTCGTCGTCACCGATTGAAAATACTCAATCTTCAAAGTCTATAACAGTAAGCAATAGGATTTCTTCCCCTTTGGCTATAAATTCATCTATAGTTGGCTTAGAAGGAAGCACGGTGATTTCAACGCAGCACGATGGAACGAGCATTTTTGGATCTGCAGGCATGAGATTTTCTTCTACGGTTACTCCATTGAACTCTGATCAATCATCTCAGACTTCGTCTTCCTTTGTTGATTCTTTCAGCTTGACAACTGCTGCATCTTCAACAATTTCATACCAATCATTTGTTTCATCAACACTAGTTACATCATCTGTGGTTTTTTCTGCCTCAAAAATGTCAGAATCTATTTCGAAGTCTTTTGCAGGAATTGCTACATCCTCAATTTTAGCAGATGAACAGCTGATTTCATCATCCAGTAATAATTCTCCAATATTCTCAACATCAAGTGATTTATCTATTCCAGGAAAATTCAGTGCAAGATCTCAATATTCTAGCGCCCTTTCCTCTTCCAGTTTCAACCAGGACTCATCATCTTCTTATATTATCGATAGTTCAACAATTTCATCAAAAGCTTCCCTGGTAATGCCAAGTATTAATCCACTCAAACCAATAGTTGGAGGTGAAACTGATTTCCCATATTCTGTTTCTACACATTGGTTTGGTGCTGGAACGATTACATCAGAATTTTCATCGGTGTTTTCCTATGTTGATTCATCATCTTCTGTTTCTTTGTCAATTAGTGCAGTGTCTGTGACAATAACCTCATCTTTTAGTTTAGATATTTCTTCGTCGGTGCATTCGCCGGTGATGACGTCCTTATCATCGATATTAGCAGATTCAATGCTAGTAACAACTGGAACTGGAACCACTACTAAATCTATTAATAATAATATATCGACTGCATCAAATGATGATTATACAGTTGCAACCACAGTGCTGACTACAGTCCGCAGTGCTACGACATCTTCTAATACTTTTGGCAGTTCGTCATTGGCCACAGAGACAATTCCGGGTTTTACAGCTTCAATTGACCACTCTTCATTCATGGTTACTTCCGACAGTTTTGCGACTCCATCAGCTTCAAACGAAATTTCAGAATTTAACACTGAAAAATCTATTACGACAACTGCCACTTTTACCCCAACCGTTGCTGATGATCCGAGTAACATAACAGGAAGATCGACTCAAGGATATTTGCGATCAAGCTCTTCAGTTTTGCCTAACGACAAACCAGTATATCCTGTCACAAGTACAATCTTTATTGAACATTCAACTATTACTGGAGTTATTAATGCACACACAACAACTTTTGTTATTGGAGGTGAAACGATTACAACATTGACTAGTCAGGAAACAACTAGAACACTTATTGATGGTAATACTACGACGAAAGTTATTGCAATCTCTGATGGCAATATAGTTACTAAAGTAATAGATGGTAGTACGGTAACTACAATAATACCAGCAGCTACTAGAACCACTGTTATTGATAAAGAGACTGTTACAATTGTTATTTCTAATCAAACTGCTGATCCAATTATCTTATTCCCAACTTCTAATCCATCCTCATTTAATGGTGTAATCGGAAGTTCGCCAATTAATGGAAATGAGTCAATCGGACATACTGCAAGCAATAATGACGTGAAGACATTACTTACAACAAACGGATCCCCACCACTGAGGATAAATACAATTGGAACCGTAGTTGGCGGTGAAACTCAATCGTTCTTGCTGGGTGTCACGTATACATTAACTTTTACAGAACATTTAGTTGAGACAAGTACCATTTATGCGGATTCAACTAAGGTTGATTTTGCTACAGTTGAAAGCTACTCAGAAGGTGCCACTATTGTTCATACAATGCTTACTACCGCCACTCAAAAAGTTGCAATTGGAACTACTACTGTTACGAATGTTGCTACAAGGTATACAACATATTGTCCAGAGATCGGAAATAATGATACTACTGAATCTTTTGTTTCCAACGTTGCTTCTACATCAACAGATGTTGGAGAAAAAATTTCAACAACTGCAAAACCTATCTCAATTACGACGACAGCCTCAAGTACAGAGAGCTCAACAGCTTTTTCATCGACCTCAATAACAACTTCGGTTTCTGAATTATATATTAATGCTTCATCGAGAATTAACATGGAGAACAGACTTCTGTTATTTATTGTATTCCTATCTACATCCTTCATGATATGATAGTATTTCTATCTAATATAATATTATTAGAAAAGAAAAAATCAACAATACTTATAATTTATTCTCTTTTCAAATTATCTTACTTTTATTTTACTTTATTTTCAAAAATTTAGTTATATATAGTTTTTTTGCACTTTTCTTTCTTTTGCTTTTTATTTTTTATTTTTTATTTTTTCGTTTATGTTTAGATTTATTAATATTATGGTTTTATTATTTTTATTTTTGCTTCATATATATTGTTTTGTTTACTTTAAAGAAGTAATTTTTATTAAAATTTGCTATCGTCTAATATTGAATTGATATTTATTTGACGTTTTGTAAACTGCAAAAACAATGAGTTTGGTAATCAGCTAATTAATATATTTTTAAAAATTTAATGTTTTTTTTATTGTTGTTAGTTGTAGATATTTGGTTCATTACCGCATATACATTGTTTGGGAATTTGTTTTTGAAATTAGAATCAAGGAAGAAAAAAATATTATTAGAATTTTTTTTTGAAAACAAAATATTACTGAACGTATTAAAAATGATAATAACCTAATCAATAAACATAACCAATATACAAATAAAAAAACAGATAGAAAACTAGTTTATTATATGGAACACTTTTCAACCAGTACATTTTGAATAACAAAGACGTTTAACAGTTCTGTTTTTAGGTTAAATCCTATTCTAGAATTTATTTTATTAGAAATATTTAATAGAAGGTAGGATTAAATCAATTAGCAATATGTTAAATTCCTGTTTCAAAATGCATTTATATTGTATATTTTTAAGTGTAATTTGTTATGAATTATATAGATACTCGTTCACATATGCCAATTCTAAATTCTAAGCTTTTATTCACTATTTAAATGTTTCTCAGAGTGAATGAGGTTTTAGGCTCCTTCTAAGTTTATGCAAAGTTGATAAAAAAATGCAGAAAACTATCGTTACTTTAATAATCCTTTGACTATTTAAAATTAGCTTATTTAGTAAATGTGTATATTAACTTGTTTGACGTTTGATAATTTATTGATTAGCCAAATATTCTGTAAAAAGGCGGAAAAATGTTTTAATTAATTCAATATTACCTGGAATGTGGTTTAGAATTCTATCACCTAAGTGTTTTATCAAATACTGCAACAAAAGTATTATAGACTATTCGAGTGTCATATAATCCATTTTCAAACTTATTCGTTATTCATCAATTTAATGAAATTATATTTCATATTTGTTGGGCTGTATTTGATTAAGTATATAAATACATAGGCCAGCATATATATTAAAAATTCTTAACTTTTCTGTCTGATGCAGTCACGTAATATAAGAAAGAGTTCAATAGCTGGTATCAAAAGGAGAGTAGAGTCCTTATTATTAACGAACCTGCTTTATGTTGGGTAAACTCGATAAGATAATAGCAATTTGTACCAGTTTATTTATTAATTTAAAAATAACTGACGTAAAAAATAAATGCCAAACATATAAAATATTGATATTGATACGCGTAATTTGGAATCATATAGAAGATTCTCAGATAATAATTTAAAAGAAATTTAATTTATCAAATATTCGTCAATTGCATAATCATCAGTTGATTGGAAAGTCTTGTTATTGTTTGTTTTCTGTTTGTTATTGTTGCCTTTTATTGTTTTTATTCTTTTATAAAATTTCGTTTATCTAAAATATAATTTCAATTTGCGCATTTACTTATTTTATGGTTTTATTAATTACAAGCTAGTAATCAGATTTTATTTGACTTGTAAAGAAAGGTAATTACGAAAAATCAAGTATAGGGCAACTTAATTTATTTTTAGACCTTTCCCCTTTTCTTTTTAATAACAAACGAACTGGAAGGGATCTCGGAGATTGTTTTATTTTCTTATATATATATATATAGTACAGTTTGCATGCAACGACTGAATGTAGTACTTATATGCGATTTAACGAGGAAAATGAACGGAATAAAGGGTTTTAAAATATTTTCAAATATAACCTACATATATACATATAAGAAATTCTCGGAGAACACAAGAATGTGGAGAATATGTTGATAGAAAATACAACTAAGATAAAGAATAATAACCCAGCAAATTATACACCTATAAGCTGATTCCACAGGAAAATGTTTATAATTAATTATTAAATGTGCTGGGGTCCAGAATTTCGTTTAGTGAGGAACAATTTAGTAATTATATATATTTATGTAGACGATAAATTTTTTTTCATAAACTTAAATAAATAAATAAATAAATAAATTTTATTTTTAATTAATTAATTCGTTTAATTATCGATATATATAATTAAAGCAATTCTCTAAAGGAGTTTCCTTAGCCTGAAATATTAATGTATATATATATATTTATATATATGTAAATATGTTTTGGACTTTATGTTTAAAAATTTATAGATTGCGAGAAATGCAACTTTATAGTCAGAAGCAGAGGGAAGAAAGAAAATTGTTCCATTCTCTGTTGACTCCACATTAATTTCCCAATTGTAACGTTAAAAAACTATCACTAGTCTAACGTGTTTAAAACAAAATAAGAATCTATCAGGCAATTAGAAATCGCGCATAAAGAAATGTCCCAATTTGAATATATGGACGCTTAAGAATTTTTGACTGACTTAGCTGCACATATTTTTTTTTTACTATTGATGAATCAGCTCGATGTCATGCATCTGCGACAAATTCTATTCGCAAAAATAAGAATTCTCACAGGGCTTGTGTAATTTACCTGATCAATAATTCTTGTAAGGATTTTTAATATAAAAATCAGGGTTTCCGTGTATTTTGAATAAATATTTCATTACGTTTGTAAATACAATATATATATTTCAGTAACTATATTTCAGTAACTATATTTTTAATCAGTCTTTAGATAGCTATATTCCACTTTATAAACACATTATGAATTTCACAGTTATTTTTGTTTCATTTTTCATTTTTGTTTCACAATTTGTTAGTGGTTTAACTATTACACCAATTTCACAAGTTGTCGGAGGTGGTGAAACTACCTTAGGGTTAGCACCTACTCCGTTGGCAATTAAACCAATTGCTAATATGATTGGTGGTGAATCTGAGATTTCAACCCTATCATCAAATGGTCCATCTCAAACCGCAGCAATCACATCACCAGCTCCAACTACATCAGCTATTTCAACCGCTAATAATAATTATCAATTTGAAAACAAATCAACAAGATTTAATATTAACAATGATCTTTTTATTATTACAGGTGTAGTCTCCGCTTTATTCTTACTTTGAAATTTGAAGACTATTACTAAAAATTAAATCTTTACTACAGCTTTCTCCAGACAACTTTTTATTCGATTAAATATAATATTACGCTCCTTTAACATTTATAGAAAATTCATATATTTCATACAAAATATATATTTATATATACACAATTTATAGACTCGAAACTCGATTTATTATTATTCATAAACCTGTAAACCTTTTAATTACTTGTAGAAAAAAGTTTTCCAAATCTAGACTTCTTGTAAATTAGCTTGTTTACTTTTAAAAATTTAATAACCTAAAAGAGTGTCTTTGCATCTTTTAATTGGTTCTTACCGAATTGGGTTAGTTACTCGAAAATCAGTTCATTTTTCAAAAAGAGACGCGAACTTTTTTTTTGGAATCTTATAGTTTTTTACCAAATTGGAAACTATGCATGCATGCATAAAACATTTGTTTTTCGCGAACTATTTATTTTTACACGACTTAATTCGTAGGCAATTTTATTTCAAAGTTTATTTTATTAATTTCGAAAGTTAATTTGTATCTCAAACGAGCAAATTCATTTATGTTTATGTATATGATATATATATTTTATGACATTAGTCATTTGCAATTTTAAAAAATAAAATAACACTGCAAGATGGCAAGCGTATATCTTTAATGTTTTGGTGCTCGATGTTACAAGCTACATATGTTTATATTATTTACTTTTCATGTAACTCACCTTTTGTTGACCTCCTTCGGTAGTATGTTAAATAAGATATTTTAAAATTTTAAAACCTTATCTTTAATACGAAAATTTAAGGGCCGATTATTTTGTGTTGAAGATTGCTTATATATATATATACGTTTACATATATATAAATAATAAAATTTTCATTAGCTTTATTTACATCGATTTTTAACTATTCTCTAAGTTGATTGCAATAGATGCTATCTATAAAGTCTATATATGTAATTGATATATGGGTTAATAATGAAATTAAAGTAAATCTCTATGATTAATTAATTTGTTAAGCAATAAAGCTCTTAAAAATAAACAAATTAATTTTAATTTGCCCTTTAAATACAAAACTATCTAAGGTTTGTTACCGAAATATATACATATATACGTAGGCAATAAACTTGTGTTTTACTATGCATAGTTTATTGTCACGAAATGCAAAAAATTTCGTATAATTTTAGTACATTAAGAATCATAATATAAACGCGTATTTTTTAGGTCTTCCTTGCATATTAAAAATTAATTGATGCAATAATTGATGCAATAAAGTTAAAATAATCACGGTTGCTATTGTTGATTTACGCGCTGATCATCAAATTTCTACAGTAAATATAGTTCTTATTGGGAAGGTAATGATGCTCAGTTGTAGTAATATCACTCGTGAAAAAATTTTTAATCAAATTTTTTTCGGGAATAGAAGAATCAGTTGTCTTCCCAAAGGAAAACCAAAGGAATCTATGCATAATATCACACAATAGAATGTTTTGATTGGGAATTTTTAGCAACATATTTCTAATGCATAAGGGCTTTGCAATGTTTAAAAAGTCATCGTTTTCCACATCTTATAATGGATAGTATATATAAATATAGATCCATACGTCTTAAACATTCTTTCGTTTTTTCCTTCTTTCCTTCTTTCCTTCGTTTATTTCTTTTTTTCCTTTTCCTCCTTTCTTTTTTTCGATCTCTTTTCTCTCTTTCTCTATTTTTTTCCTCATATTCCACCTTATAGACCAATTTTTAGGTACATATAAACCTATATATATATATAGAAAACAATATGCTACTAAAGAGTCAAATTATAATAGGTTTGATATTTGAAATTGTTTCGTCAGCATCTGCCGCAGTTGCAAATGCTCCAACAACTTTCACTGGTGCTTCACCAACTAATGCAGTTACTGCCACAGTCGCATCGAATGCCTTTGCTTGTTCAATGTCACCATATCCACATGGTTATCCAGCCGCTGTAATTAGTTATGATCCAGTTGTTGAACAAGTTTCTGGTGGTTATTATCGGGCAAAAATGTATTTCAATGGTCAAGACTGTTCTCAATTTGATAATGCAGCTGAAATTAAACTTGACGGTGTTGCAAATGGTAGAGTTGTGCTTTATTCTCATAATGATCCTGCAAATATAAATAGTCCGTTGGTTAATGGTTGTCATTGGGTAACTGAATTTTTGTTCCAAGCAAGCTATGATGCTACAAATAACAGATATTGTATGAATGAAGGTTCACAAATTCAATATGATTGGGGTGATGGTAAGAGTTCATTTGATTATTCTTTTGGATGTCGTAGTCTTGCTCAAGGTGGTCAATTTGATTTACCATTAGTTTGTTGGCCAGCTGGATCCTCCCCAAATCCAATCACTACTACTTCATCATCTCGTTCTTCTTCAACTTCATCCACTAGCTCATCCAATGCACAATGTACCACTGAAAATGCTGCTTGTAATGTGGATTCAGATTGTTGTAACGGTTTATGGTGTGATGACATTTCCAACCCTTGGTGGAAGCATTGTGCATCAGGCAGTAGACCAGCAACTGCTACTTTTACTTCAACTACTACCAGCTCCTCATCTAGTTCATCATCAAAAACATCTTCCAGCTCATCATCAAAATCATCATCTATCTCATCATCAAAATCATCATCCACTTCTTCATCAAAAACATCTTCCAGCTCATCTAGTACACCATGTACCACTGAAAATGCTGCTTGTAATGTGGATTCAGATTGTTGTAACGGTTTATGGTGTGATGACATTTCCAATCCTTGGTGGAAGCATTGCGCCTCCGGCAGTAGGACAACTACCATGACCACCTCATCCAGCACACCATGTACCACTGAAAATGCTGCTTGTACTGCTGATTCAGATTGTTGTAACGGTTTATGGTGTGATGACATTTCCAACCCTTGGTGGTGGCATTGTGCATCAGGCAGTAGACCAGCAACTGCTACTTTTACTTCAACTACTACCAGCTCCTCATCTAGCTCATCATCTATCTCATCATCAAAATCATCATCTACTTCTTCATCAAGTTCATCTTCTAGCTCATCATCAAAATCATCATCAAGTTCACTATCTAGTTCAATATCAAACTCATCTTCTATCTCATCTTCTATCTCATCAGCTACCACTAGTTCATTGACTAATCCATCATCAACTACTAAAGTTAGTTCATCTACTATTACGAGCTCATCCCACCTGTTATCTAGTAATTCTTCAATCGATCCAAGATATACAGTCATTTCACCATTTAATGGCCCAACTTCATTTTCTGAAGTGAGTAGTTCGTCAATTTTAATCATTTCTACCTCTTCTTCTGTCGCCAACTCAACACCTGTTCTTGTTTTTTCATCCCCAAGTACCGTTGAAACTCAATATACTGCTCCATCTGGTGTCTCTTCTTCTGTCGTCAATTTATCAGCTTCCTCATCTGACCACTACAGCGTTCCATTGTTGTCTTCTAGTGGCTCAACATCATTTAGTTCAGGCTCATCTGGCTTCACCATCTTATCATCATCTTCTTCAAACTATGCTTCATCAAGAGTCTCATTGTCCTCTGCTTCTAAGATTTCTTCTGTTGACGGCGGTGAATCAAATGCAGCATCTTCCGCTGTTCCATCATCTTTAGTTGCAGCATCTTCATCTGTAGACGCAGCAAATAAAACAACTGCTTCATCTTCTGTTGCTGCACCATCTTCAGTCGCACCATCTTCAGTCGCTTCATCTTCAGTTGCACCATCTTCTGATGCTCCATCTTCAGTTGCACCATCTTCTGATGCTCCATCTTCAGTTGCACCATCTTCTGATGCTTCATCTTCTGTTGCTGCTTCATCTTCAGTCGCACCATCTTCTGATGCTTCATCTTCTGTTGCTGCACCATCTTCAGTTGCACCATCTTCTGATGCTCCATCTTCAGTCGCACCATCTTCAGTCGCTTCATCTTCAGTTGCACCATCTTCTGATGCTCCATCTTCAGTCGCACAATCTTCAGTTGCGCCATCTTCTGTTGCTGCACCATCTTCTGATGCTTCATCTTCAGTTGCATCCTCTTCTGATGCTCCAACTTCTGATGCTTCATCTTCAGTTGCAGGATCTTCAGTTGCGCCATCTTCTGTTGCTGCACCATCTTCTGATGCTTCATCTTCTGTTGCTGCTCCATCTTCAGTCGCACCATCTTCTGATGCTTCATCTTCTGTTGCTGCACCATCTTCTGATGCTTCATCTTCTGTTGCTGCACCATCTTCAGTTGCACCATCTTCTGATGCTCCATCTTCAGTTGACGCCTCAGTTTCTAGCAGCACTGTTACTGTTTCAAACACTTCAATCACAAGCACTATCCCAGCAACCGATTGTGTGTT
>JAMAJE010000346.1:0-17489 GCA_023629255.1 Pichia sp. PB3310
TCCGCTGTTCCATCTTCAGTTGCAGGATCTTCATCTGTCGACGCAGCAAATAAAACGACTGCTTCATCTTCTGTTGCTGCTCCATCTTCTGATGCTTCATCTTCTGCTGCTGCACCATCTTCTGATGCGCCATCTTCAGTCGCACAATCTTCAGTTGCGCCATCTTCTGTTGCACCATCTTCTGATGCTCCATCTTCAGTCGCACCATCTTCAGTCGCACCATCTTCAGTTGCACCATCTTCAGTTGAAGCCTCAGTTTCTAGCAGCACTGTTACTGTTTCAAACACTTCAATCACAAGCACTATCCCAGCAACCGATTGTGTGTTAAGTACTGTTACTACCACCTCAACAATATTTGGTGCTAGTGATGTTACTGAATCCGTTGGTATCGTTGTGAAAACCCCAGCTTCATCTTGTGCGGGTGTTGCCACTGTTAAGACTACTGTTCCAGCTACAGATTGTGTATTGACCACTGTTACTACTTCTGCAATCATGACTGCGTCCGATAACGAGGTTACCACCGTTGTCAGCATCGTTGTTTCCACACCAGCTCCAACATGTTATTCCGTCGTTCCATCATATTCCGCTGTTCCATCTTCAGGTGTAGGATCTTCTGTTGTCGTTCCATCTGCAATTGTTGTTCCATCTTCAGTTGTTGCACCATCTTCTGCTGTTCTATCCTCAATTGTCGCTCAATCTTCTGTGGTTCCATCTTCAGCTGTTGTTCCATCTTCAAATGTTGTTCCATCTGCAATTGTTGTACCATCTTCGGCGGTTCCATCCTTTGGCGTTACATCTTCAGTTAAGGGATCTTCATCTATAGAGCCAGCAAGTAAGATGACTGAATCATCATATTCCGTTGTTACTTCGTCTGTTAATGAACAATCATCGTCAGTAGATGTTCCACCTTCTAGGCGTGTTTTACCATCTTCAGTTTCTCAATCTTCTGGAAGTGTTGCGTCATCTTCTCTAACTGTTGCGTCATCAAGTTCAGTCACAATGATATCCACAGTTTTGTCTAGCTCATCCCGTAAGGCACTTCCATCAAAGCTTACTCCAATCGCGCCAATCGTTGGTGGTGAAACAGATATTCCTTCTTCATTGTTTTCATTATCTTCTTCAACAGCAACATATTCGACTACTCTTCTTTCGACCTCTGGTTCTCAAAATGGTAAATTAGGCTCATCATCTACTCTGGCTTCTTCTATATCATCATTTGCTTCTTTTGCAGAATCCACTATTAGTCCTCAAACATTAGAATCATTCCTCATTTCAAGTGTATCATCTGTTGATGGTGATGCCACTTCCATTCAATCAATTGTTCCTACCTATGTTTCAGGAAGCGCAGTTTCCTCAGAATCTACTTCTTCAAGTTCAGGTTTATCAAACTCAAATTCGTTGAGTTCAACCTTGTCAGAGCCTAGCGCGTTCACTTCAACTTTATCAATAAAAAGTTCAATATCTAGTGTTGTTGTTGAAACAAGCAAAGCTTCAAATGGAGAATTGAATATTGTATCAACAACTTTCAATGACTATAATTCGAAAACTGCTTCTATCTCTAAGATTAACCCAATTGATTCAGTTGTTGGTGGCGAAACTGATCTTTCAACATATTTATCTGGATCATCTTACACTTTAACAATAACTAGAGTTGAGAGCTATGTTACAACTGTTTGTGTGGAAAGTACGAATGTTATTTTAACGACTTATACTTCTACATCTGAAGGTGAAACATTTGTTTATACAACAGCTTCTACTACTGTTGAATCTTTACCAGTAAGTACTACAACCATCACCAATTTAATCACTCAGGTTACCACCTACTGTCCAGCAAGTGATGACACCGCATTCAGATCAGAACCTTCTCAAACTTCCACTCAACCATTAGATCTTACTACGATTAGACCTAATGTTATTGGAACAAGCAGCCTTTCAAATGGAGAATCGAATGTTGTGCCAACAACATTCAATGACTATAATTCGAAAACTGCTTCTATCTCTAAGATTAACCCAACTGATTCAGTTGTTGGTGGCGAAACTGATCTTTCAACATATTTATCTGGATCATCTTACACTTTAACAATAACTAGAGTTGAGAGCTATGTTACAACTGTTTATGCTGCAAGTACGAATGTTATTTTAACCGCTTATACTTCTACATCTGAAGGTGAAACATTTGTTTATACAACAGCTTCTACTACTGTTGAATCTTTACCAATAAGTACTACAACCATCACCAATTTAATCACTCAGGTAACCACCTATTGTCCAGCAAGTGATGACACCGCATTCAGATCAGAACCTTCTCAAACTTCCACTCAACCATTAGATCTTACTACGGTTAAAACTGATGTTTATACCACCCAACCAGCCATTTCAAGTTCAAAAACACAGTCTTTTGCTTCTCCTGCAACAACAGGAACGAACATACCTGAATATTTTAATGCATCGCCAAAAGTTAGTATTAATTTCAACTTAGTAACAATTTCTGGAATTGTATCTATTTTACTCTTGATGTGAACAACTTGATTTTCTTAAATTTTCTACTTTTCGTTTATTTTTACCTTTTTGTTTCTTAATTGTTTTATAAACATATACAAAAGCCATATAGAACATCATATATAGATTTAGATTATAATTTTTTTTTGCAATAATAAATAATTTAAAAATTCACAAATAATTTTAAAGTATAGCAAAAAAGCTGTAAATCATCTTAATTTTATAGATGTTACTTTCACATATGTATGAGGTTAATTATGATCTAAAGAGATAAGTTATCCCCTTGTGCTAATATTTAGTAAAGAACTTTTAAATTAACCTTTTAAGATCCATATTCACAAAGGGACCCATAATTCTTCACGAATCACTACAAAGATTTAGTAGAACATATAAATCCAGTTTGGTATTGATTCGTTTAGATAGATCAGCAAGCAGTACTGGAGATTACGGAAAACCGATAAAAAGTGTTTGACTAAGAGTCATCGGGTTTATTGTTCTCAGGCGATAGTACAACTGTCCAAATTGTGCTCGCATAATATTTCCCTTGATGGAATCATACTCGCTCGCTGTCGTCCTTTGCATAATTGCATTAACAAATAGCAAGTAACAACTAACAACTAACAACAAGCCATTGCGTATAACGTAGTGTCAAAAATTCCTGTGGTGGATAGATTTTCTTATAAATTGAAAACACCTTTTCTTCATAAATGATCAATTAGTTATTTACACTTTGAAAATATACTATCAAAAGATCGAACTGAATAAACTATAAATGGGAGATAGGAATTCTAAACCCCAGGTTCCCAAGGGATGGGTTGTTGTATGGGATGACAAATACAACGGTATGTATTTAAATAATTCATCTCAATTTTGATTTTGCTAAAGTTCAGATATACGATTAGTTTTTGATTTAACAAATACTAACCCTCATTTTTATTTAATGTCTATTTAGAATGGTTTTATGTTGATGAAGTCACTGGCAAGTCTCAATGGGAAGAACCAGCAGGTACAGTTATGCCGAACATTGCGCCACCTCCCTCATATGAAAATCTACGTAATAACAGCTCTATACCACCACCACCACCACCACCATCACAACAAGCACAAAGAGGTTATCAACAACAGCAATCTTATCCACAACAACCATACTACCCACAACAGCAATATCCTCAACCACAATATTTTCAACAACCATACTATCCACAGCAACAGCAACAACCTCAACAAAAACATAGTAATGGAATGGGCATGATGGGTGGTTTGGCTATGGGTGCTGCTGGTGGTCTGTTACTTGGAAGTGCACTTGGTCATGATACAAATAATTACTATATTGATGAGAGTCAGCAAAATTACTATGATAACAATGGTTTTGATAATGGTGGATTTGATGGCGGTGATTTTGGTGATGGTGGGTTTTAAGCAGCCAAAAAAATAAGAAGCTTTAATATTTAGCTAGCCATTTATTTTTGCTTAGTTAGCAATAAGTTTATAGTTTAGTTTTGAACATAAATCTCAGGTTGGCTGCATTTTGGTTTTTTTTAGAAAGGATATTAGAAAGGAAATTTTCAAGAATGGTGATTTTTATATATATACAGTCTATATTTTATGCTCTAGCTATCTATTTATCTGTATCTTAACTTATAAAAAATTAAATGGAAGAAAATATATTAATTATATATAGAGTTTAAATTAAAATCTGAGCTCAGTGCGCTGAAACTTGACATGTTTCTTGTAATAAAATTTAATTAAACATAGTTATCATCATTTACGCCTTATTCACAATAATTATGAAATTAACTACTGATAGTTTCAAAAATCATAGAAAGAATATAAGGAATGAGCAGTAGTGAAAAACAGAAAACAACTCGACATTTACTTGCTGGATTTACTGGTGGTTTAACTTCAGCTGTTTGTTTGCAACCCTTAGATTTAGTTAAAACACGAGTGCAACAAAGTAAAAATAATTCGATTACATCAGTTTTAAAAGACATATCTGCAATTAAACAACTTTGGAGAGGCACGTTACCAAGTGCTTTAAGAACTTCATTTGGCAGTGCATTATATCTTTCAACACTACATGTTGCAAGGTCGAATCTTGCACGATTAAAAAATTCTCAAACTCCACTTTTTAATGTGTCTTCAAAATTACCAAAATTATCAGCACATGAAAATATATTTATTGGAATGGCATCAAGAGCATTAGTTGGATATCTTACTATGCCGATTACAGTAGTTAAAATCAGATTTGAATCAAATTTATACCGATATAAATCAATGAAAGAAGCAGTTATTGATATTTTTCAAAATAATGGTACGAGAGGATTTTTTACAGGATTTGGAGCAACATGTTTAAGAGATGCTCCATATGCAGGATTATATATATCATCATATGAACAACTGAAATCAACATTACCTCGTTTAATGAATGTTAAATTTGAAAAAAATAAGGAATTAGATCATTTTTCATCAGGTTTAATTAATTCAACAAGTGCAATAGTTGCATCAATCTTTGCAACTGTTATAACTGCGCCATTTGATACAATTAAAACACGTATGCAATTATCACCACAAGATTATAAAACTTTTACACAAACCACAGTTAAATTATATAATGAAAATTGGACTCATTTTTTCAACGGTTTATCATTAAGATTAATAAGGAAAGCGGGTAGTGCAGCCATTGCTTGGTGTATATATGAAGAATTAGTGAAGATATAATAAAATTTATGCAAAAATCTATTCGATTTATTTTTATTTTTATTGTTCTCATCCCTAATCGTGTACATAGAATAAATAATTCCATTTGTTTATTTATATTAATTTTTATTTAAAATTTAACTGGATAATGTATAGATTTTTTGTTTTAAAACATCAAAGACTTTTCCAATGCTCATAGCTCGGTTGAGGTATCACCATTTCACAATTAATAGATTTTAAATTTGGATAATCTAAAATACTTAATGCACACAATCCAAGAAATGAATGTAATGGATCGGGAAAATCATCTTGATCTGTTGTTTTATTAAATCCGCCGATATTCAAATTTTGAGTTTTATTAATTAAAAAATCAATTGTTAATTTCGAATCTATTAATTTTGTTAAATTAAACAATTTTAATGTACCTAAAATCCAAAATACGTAGCATGTATCAGCATATTTATTCAGTCGTCCATTAAATCCTCCAATATCAGACAAATCTGCATATTCATTATTTTCAAATTCTGGCTTATTGAATTTATTAAAATCAATTTCTCTATGTACCAAAAAATCTATTAATTTATTATAATTTGAAATTCCTATTAAAGTTGATAAATTTTCAGCACCTTGAATTAAACATAAAGCATTAATTGCACAAAATACCATACCGCCATGCGATTCATCTCCTAAACACATTGAAAATCCACCATCAAAAGTTTGTAATTTTAAAATATATTTTTTAAGCTTTTCTAAATTTAAAATTTTTGAAATTTCATTATCAGATTTTAATAAAATCTTCGAAATAGTACTTGCAATCATACAATATCTTAAATCTTTGCTTTCATTATTATTTAAAATATTTGTAAAACCACCATTTAAAACTTGACAACTTTTAACAAAATTCATTATTTTAGATTTATTCAATCTTGATAAATCATCTTTTAAAATGAGCAAACATTGTAAGGAAAAGCAAGTTGCTGCTAATTCAATTGATTGTTCATCATTTAAATATGTCAAGGAACCTCGAAATCCTGCGTTTTCTTCAGTTTCAATATAATGTGAATATATATATTCTATAAACGAATTGAGTTCAATATTTAAAAATGTATCATTCAATGTACCTAATAATTCAAGTGATGCCAATGAAAAATATGCAATTGCTAGCTTATTACTGTCCTCAGATTGATATTTACTTGGAAGTAATGATAGAAATCTTTTGTGGAATAGAGTGTGTCTCTTTATATCGAGATCATTCATTTATTTGAAAATTAGTTGTTTGGATCTTAACTTTAAATCATAAATAGAGTTAAAACTTAATTCAAGCCCTTAAAACTTGAAGTATTTTCTCATATTCAAAAGAAAAGGATAAATTTCTCAGAAACATTCAAACACATAGAATATAGAAAGGATTTGTTTATTTATTTGCCCACATTTTTTTATTTTTTATATTTTGTAATTAATTTTAGCGTTGAGTTGAATTGAGAACTGAACTGCTTATATATGCTAAGTAAATATCGACAGTTTATAAATCTTTCCTCTTTTATTTTCTCTTAGATGAATAATAATTATTTATCTATTTTAAATAAATGACTATCTTCAGGGAAGAAGAGAAATATATAAAAAAGAGAACACTTTTTTTGAAATTTTTTTAAAATTTAGATTCTATAAAAACATAATAATAATTTACACAGGTTAAAAGACTAAAGTAGAAAAGAAATATAAACAAGCATAGGAGTCTAAAATCAAAGGTTAATATAATGTTAAGCAATAATGTCAGATAGCGTAAATACATTGAGTATTGTAATAAATTTTTTATTCATTAAATTCAAGATATCTAAGATAGTCAATATCTATAGATATAAGAAATCCATTATTTTTCATTAATGTAGTTAAAATATTTAATTGCTTTAAAATCAATTTAGTAGATTCATCACTTAAATGAAAGATATCATTTAGCAACAGTGATTTTTGTTGTTTTAAAATTTCTTTTTTTATAATAATATCAATTTTTAAGAAACAATCATAAATTTTTTTGGAGAATTCACTTGAATTAAATTTCCAAATATCTAATAAATTTTTCATTATTTCATCAGAGTCTTTGATCGTAAACATACCCTTTATTAAAGAAATCAAAAGAAATAAAGAAGTATTTGAATAACGGGAGAAGAAAAAATTGGAATTTGGTAATATTTTATTAGTAATTAAATCTTTCAAAATAATTGTATTTTGAAATGTTGCATTAGAAATTACTGTAAAATTCGGTAAATCTGGTTTTGGAAATAAATTTGAAGGTTTAAATAATGTAGTTAAAGTATAATAATATTCTTGTGAAATCCAAGCAGCAAAGTTTTGTAAATTAATTTTGAATTTTTCATCAATAAATTTTAAATTTTTAGAATCTTTAGAATTTGAATTAAGATTAAAATTAGAATCAAAATATGAATTTGGGTTAGAAATTGAATTCAAATTTAATTCAGATAATTTAGATAATAAAATTCTACATTCATTATACCACATATCAGCATCTTGTCTTAAAGCTGATAAAATCATAAATCTTTCTGAATCTGTATTTGTTTCATTTTTAGCATTTGCAGTATATAGTTCTGAAATTATTTTTGATTGAATCTTCGACATATTAATGATTATATTTTGAATTATAATTTTATTTTCTTCATCTTTTGTAATAGCAATTGGTAAAGGTACATCAATATTATTTAATTTGAAGTTTGGTTGTTGTCCTGTTGTTGAAGATAACAACGAATCAGTGACAAAAATTGACCAAAATAATCTATTTGAATATTCTAATTCAGATAATGTTATACCAAAATCCAAATTAATTATTTTTAAATTTCTATTCAAATTTAATTTTAATGCAAAACTTGATAATGCTGATTGAATAAAATATGATATTTTTAAATCTAAATTACTTAATAAAGAAATTATTTGAAGAAGCATAATTAATCTTAATATTTGAATATTTGAAATTGAATGAATTTTTTTTTGTAATAATTTATAAGCCATGGTAAATGTAAATTTAGCATAATAAATATCCTTCATATCACCTTGAGAATTTGAGATTATAATTGAACAAGTAAAGATTAATAAAAACTCAATTGAATTATAATAATCTTCAATTGAATGATTATCACCAACCCAATTAAATTTATTATTTTTAAAATCTGTCAACTTTTGAATCAATGGTTTTTGATCTAAAAATATTAATAATTTTAAAAGTATCTGGAAATTATATTCAAAATTTTCATTTAAATTTGGATTGATAAAGCTTGAATAAATATTTTCATCAATATAACCGATTTTACCAAAAATTAATATTAATAAATCATATTCAATTGAATTGTTTGATGCAAGATCAAATAAAGGATTTGGAATTCTATTTAAATTAGTATTACTATTATTGGCATTATTAATATTGTTATTATTATTATTATTATTATTATTATTATTATTATTATTATTATTATTATTATTATTATTATTATTATTATCATTTTTATTATTAATGCTATTGTTATTATCATTTATTTTAGGTGAAGGAATCAAGAAAGTATTTCTTTTTTGGGTATTTGTTGGAGATGTTGATCTAATTGAGCTTTTCGAACAGGTACGGGGACGAACTGAATCCAAAGGATCTGAGAAAGTTGGTTGAAATGCAACATTAAATGAAGATCGATTTAAATTATTGACGTTGATTGGTGCTAATAATTGTCTTGGAACAGAAGGTAATTGTGAAGAATCAATTATATTTGTTGGAATATTATTCATTGTGTTAGTGATATTATTTGATTGTTGAAGTGAGTATAATGACAATGAAGGTAATGTAGAATTTTCTAAATTCATAGGCTGATTAATACTTGAAGACTTGTTTTTTATTGGAGGTAATTGAATAATTGGATTTGAACCAACTAAAAGTGTTGGAGATAAAGGTTGATTAGATGAAATTGTTGAACTTCTCGGGGATAATAATATGGAGTCATTATTTGGAAATGATATTTTATTAAAATTTGAATTTTGATGCGGTAAATTTAAAGGATTATCATTGACTAAGATTAAAGGTATATCATTATTTTCAATATCAGAATTAAATAATTTCCGATCATCATAAATTGCATTTTCATTATCCGAATTTGAGTTTGAATTTGAATTTGAATTTGTACGAATTTTTTTTAAATGAATAACAGATACCGAATTATTATTTATTGAAGATTTTCTTTTATTTTTTCTTTCAACATATTCACAGGATTCATTTTGTTTATCACAATTTGAACAAGTTGGTAAATCCTTTGAGCATTTTTTCTTTAATCGTCTGCAACGTATACATGCATATTGATTGTATAATTTTTCCTTTGATAAATGGGATAAAAATTTGTTATTAGGAATATTACTTGTTTTAATATTATTATTATTATTATTATTATTATTAGTATTACTATTATTATTATTAGTATTATTATTATTATTAGTATTGTTATCGTTAGTAATAGTAATATTATTATTGTCTGCTTTGTCCTTATTGGTAGTGGCTGTTGGGATTAAATTCATTGGCTTCAACAAATTCATGAAAATATATATTTATATATAGAATAGATTGAAATATGAATTTGGAATAAATTGTAATAATAAAATATTTGAATGAGGAAAAAAAAGTCAAATGAATAAACAAGGGTCTATGGGGTATGTAATGATTCAAGTCGAATGATATATGGGGTATAGCTTAATCAAACAGATCAAGAACTAAATAAGAAACAGAGATGCAGAAGCAACCAATATTATCAAGTGCAAAAGGTTTTCAATTTAGTGAAAAAAGAATAAGTGGGAGGGAAAGGAGAAAAGGTGGAGCCTAAAAAAAACGGTATTATAAAGGATAGTAAAGTTAAAGTCTTGAGTCTTGACTCTTAAGGCTTGACAGCTCTTAATTGATTAATAAGAATTAAGAAAATGTTGATTTAATAACAATAGTAATTAAAGGACTTTGGAATAATCAAATTAATTGTCTTATGAATTTTAAGTAAATTTATTATTATTATTTTTATTATTATTATTATTATAACTTTTAATTAGTAAATGTAATTACTAATTTTTACCCAATTAGTTTGCCCCTACAAAATTAAAACATTAAGTATTTCTGTTTTCATGTGAAAGCCGTATTAACCGTTAGCGGAAAAGTTCTGATAATTATTCATATCAGAATATTGTTATAAAAGTTCAGCCTACAACTACTGGTTAATACATAGTGGTAAAGTTTAGTTCAACTTTGTTTCATATAGCATAAGTTCGTTGATATAGAAGCGATATAAATTAAAAGTGTATTTAGACTACAATGTAAACCGGAAGCAGAAAAAATAGTGATGAGTTAGGAGGTCCCTTTGAATCGTAAGCGGTCAAATTTAATGGAACTTGTCCACCGATAGCTAGATTCTTTCATAATAAATTAATGGTCATGATTCAGAACAATAAAACACGGAGGGGTTTACGGAGGGACGGAGCGGAGGTCTGGCAGTTTACGGAGCTGTGGGATCCCAAACGGCATGATGGGTGAAGGCTCAGCAAAAATTAATTTGTTTATTAATTGCCGGCTTATTTAAAAAAAAAACAATTATGCCGGTCCGAGTTTGAATTTTTCATTTCCTCCTTATTTTTTTTTTTTTTTCAGAAAATAAAATGGACACCTGTGCACCATAATTTATGGAAATTTTCCCACAACATATCTGTTTGGATTATCTATTGAGTCGAAATTGGCACTCAGCATTGATTACCGATTACCTATTGTATTATATATATATATATATATATAGTTTATCAATGGCTATTGTTAATTTAACAGATAGACTGAAATTGTTACTTCTTATTCTCTTTACATTATTTTTTATTATTTTATTTTATATATGCTACCATCATACCCATATCCTAACACTAGCTCTTTCCAGAAACGCTCTTCTATAGCTTCTGAACGTCCTCATTTACATAAATATGGCATGTCCTCCTTAAATAACTTTAATAATAATTCAAATATTTCATTAACAAATTCAAATTTGAATTATTCTTTAAAGTATCCATATCAACAAAATACTGGTGGCAGTATAAATAATAACAACAATAATTATCATGATTCAAATAATTTATATTCTGCATTAAATCAAAATTCTTTGCTAAATAACGATCTTGGCAATAATAATACTTCAGAATTATCAGATTTAGGTTACACATCTTTTTATGAATCGAACTATCCTTTATATGGCTTAGATTGGACATGCTCGGATGATCAGCAGCTATCAAAAATTGCATTATCAACGTATCATGAAGATAAGAAGAATAGCTTGAAAATATTATATGGTTATCCATTTGATACTACTAATGATAATGCTAATAATAATAAAAATAGCGCTAGAAATAACAGTTATGATTATGATGATGAAACTAATAATAATAACAATAATAATCAATCTATAGAAAATGAAATCGAAAATTGGAATTTTATTAAAAAATTTGATTATACAGTTAAATATCCAATTACTAAACTACAATGGGATCCATCAATTGCTACATCTTCTTATTCATTGGCAAATTTATTAGCAACAACATCTGAATGTTTAAGAATTTATCAATTAGATGATGAAAATTCAAAATTGATTGAAAAATCAGCTTTGACAAGTTCAAAAATTTCAAATCTAAATCAATTACCACCAATGACTTCACTTGATTGGAATAAATTTGATCCAACTCACTTAATTACTTGTTCAATTGATACAACTTGTACTGCTTGGAATTTAGTTAAAGAAACTTTTGTTGCTAAAACTCAATTAATTGCTCATGATAGTGAAGTTTATGATGTGAAATATATTTCAAAAGATATTAATTTATTTACAAGTTGCTCATCTGATGGTTCTGTTAGATTATTCGATTTAAGAAATTTAGAGCAATCAACTATAATTTATGAAAACATAAATAATAATAAAACTTCATTATCTCCAACATCTCTTTCTTCCTCATCTGTATCAACTTTTCCTCCATCATCCACTATTTCAGCTAAATTATTAAGATTATCAACATCAAATTATAATCCAAATCAAATTGCTGTTCTACAAGAAAATTCAAATAAAATTTTAATCTTAGATTTAAGAAATGTTGGCGTACCTATTTTAACCTTAGATAATCACTCGTCATCAATTAATTCAATTGCTTGGCATCCATCTAAAAATCAATTAATTTCAGGAAGCGATGATTGTCAAATTTTTATTTATGATTTTAATTCACAGAATCTAAGTAATGATTCAATTTTACCAAACTATAAGTTTCAAACTGAGAATGAGATTAATAACATATGTTGGAATCATGTTGGTGATTGGGTTGGTATAAATAATGGTAAACAATTTCAAGCTGTGAAAATTGTTTGATATTAATAAAAATAATTTAATAACTGTATAATAAAAAGAATGTAATCTAAACATTAAACTACAAAATGCTGTATTACCTTTTTAGAGATGTGAATTTTTTAATAATCAAAGCCCTAGTTGACGTATATGCAAAAACCCTAAGCTCTTCTTGCATTTTTATTTTGTTACTAATCTTACTTGGTTTTAAAAAAAAAAGAAAAAAAAAAGGAATCGTCAAGCCGTTATGCCCCACACTATTGGAGTCAAACTCTGCGAAGTCAATTTATAATAATATATGACTCCTTTTATAACTTCTTGCTATCTCAACAATCGACTCTGGAATGACTTCCTCTTGACTTGGATCAGTTTTAAATTGACTCTTTATGACTCGTGATTAACTTGCTCTTGTTATTGATAATTAAAGATACAAACTGTTTGATAATTGGCTTTCACATGATATAAAACTATAAAAGCCAATTTAATCTCTATTATTTAGGGTTAACAGTTTTAAAGGACTACCATGAAAACATTTCATAACATTAATTTGATCTGTTATAGCTTTTACATTTAAGACATACTTCTCTTTAGCTGAATTTATCTTACTTTGTTGATCAAATTAACGATAAACAATTGCTCAGATAGAAAGGTCTAAATTTAATTTATACAGTATGTATATATTTCTCTTATAATTTTCTTGAATATTTTTTTAAACTAAGAAACCGTTGATACTAACATTAAAATACAATTGATTGTTTTTTTTCACTTAATTGTTACGCCATTTTTTTATATTTTAGTTCAAAATGCTGAGATCAATCAAAGTTACACGTTTAGCTTCAAAGGCTTCTTTATCATTAAGAAGATTACAATCCACAAAAGTTGATGTTACAACTGAAAAATATTCAAGTTTATATAACGTCACTAACAAATTCGATGATTTAGATACTTTCCAAAGAAGACATTTAGGTCCAGAGCCATCTGATGTTAAAAAAATGCTTAAAGAAGTAAATTCTGGAAATTTACAAGAATTTATCAGTAATGTTATACCTGACAAGGTTTTCGTTGGTAGAAAATTAAAAATTCAACCATTAAATGGTTATTCTGAAACTGAAATGATCAATAGATTAAAAGAATTAGCTAAAAAAAATAATGTTTTACGTTCTTATATCGGTAAAGGTTATTATGGCACAAATTTACCATTAGTTATTCAAAGAAATTTATTAGAAAACCCTGCATGGTATACTTCGTATACACCTTATCAAGCTGAAGTTTCACAAGGTAGATTAGAAAGTTTATTAAACTATCAAACTGTTGTTTCTGATTTAACCGGTTTACCTGTTGCTAATGCATCTCTGTTAGATGAAGGTTCAGCTGCTGCTGAAGCAATGATTTTATCTTATAACTTTACAAGAGGTAAAAAGAATATTTATTATGTCGATTCAAATATCCATGAACAAACTTACTCAGTTTTATCAAGTAGAGCAAATACCCTAGGTATTGAAATTAAAGTGGTTGATTTATTTTCAAAGGAAGGTTTTGAAGATTTACAATCAAACATTGGTAATACTTCTGGTGTTTTGGTATCTTATCCTCAAAGTAATGGTCAATTACCATCAGTCAAAAAATTACAAGAAATCTCTGATTTAGTTCATGCAAATAAAGGTTTATTTTCTGTTGCTTCAGATTTACTTGCATTAACTTTATTACATCCTCCTTCAACTTTTGGTGCCGATGTTGTCCTTGGTTCATCTCAAAGATTTGGTGTTCCAATGGGTTTTGGTGGTCCACATGCTGCTTTCTTTGCTGTTACTAAAGTTTTACAACGTAAAATGCCTGGTAGGTTAATTGGTATTACTAAAGATAGATTAGAAAAACCAGCTTTAAGATTAGCTTTACAAACTAGAGAACAACATATTAAAAGAGAAAAGGCAACTTCAAATATTTGTACTGCTCAAGCTTTATTGGCTAATATCGCTGCAAATTATGCTGTTTATCATGGTTTAGATGGTTTAAGAAATATTTCAAAGAAGGTCTATGGTTTTACAACTATTTTAGCAAATCAAATTAAAGAAAATTCAAAATTCGAAATCATTAATGAATCTTGGTTTGATACTTTGAGTGTTAAATTAAATAGTACAACAGCTGATAAATTTATGGAAAAGGCAGTTAACGATTATGGTATCAACGTCTTTAAAGTTGATGGATCAACTATTCAGTTATCTCTTGATGAAACTGTTTCTAAAAAAGATTTAACTGATTTAATTGAATTATTTACTGGTAACAAAATTATCTTAGAAGGCTCAGAAATTCCATCTTTCCCAGATGAATGGTTAAGAAAAGATGTAATTTTTACCAACCAAGTTTTTCAAAAATATCATTCTGAAACTGCAATGTTAAGATATTTATATTCATTACAACAAAAGGATGTTTCTTTAGCATCATCAATGATATCACTTGGATCATGTACAATGAAATTAAATGCAACTGTTGAAATGATTCCAATTACATGGCCTGAATTTGCATCGTTACATCCATTCATTCCAAGAGATCAAGCAAAAGGTTATATGGAATTGATTACTGAACTAGAAGAAGATTTAGCCGATATTACTGGTTTTGCAAGTACAACTTTGATGCCAAACTCTGGAGCTCAAGGTGAATATACTGGTTTATCTGTTATTAAACAATATTTACACGTTGTTAAAGGTGAAACTAATAGAAATATTGTTTTGATCCCAGTTTCTGCACATGGTACTAATCCAGCTTCTGCAACCATGGCAGGTTTTAAAGTTATTCCAATTAAATGTTTACCAAATGGTAATTTAGATTTAGAAGACCTCAGAAAACAAGCTGAAAAATATTCAAAGGATCTAGCCGCAATTATGGTTACTTATCCATCAACTTATGGTCTGTTTGAACCAACTATCAGGGATGCTTGTGAAATTATCCATTCTCATGGTGGGCAAGTTTATCTTGATGGTGCAAATATGAATGCACAGGTTGGTTTAACCTCGCCGGGTGATTTAGGTGCTGATGTTTGTCATTTGAACTTACATAAAACTTTTGCAATTCCACATGGTGGTGGTGGACCTGGTGTTGGTCCAATTTGTGTTGCGGAACATTTAGCTGAATTATTACCAAAGCATCCATTAGGTGCAACAACTAATTCAAATATTGAAAATGCAATTGAACCTGTTGCATCTGCACCATTTGGTTCTGCATCCATTTTACCAATTCCATATGCATATATTAAATCAATGGGTGGTAATAACATTCCATTTGCATCAGCGACTGCAATTCTTAATGCAAATTATATGATGTATAAATTAAAGGATGCATATAAAATTATGTTCCTTGGTGAAACATCAAAGGATGGATTAGATGAAATTAAATATTGTGCCCATGAATTCATTATTGATTTAAGACCATTTAAATCAATTCATATTGAAGCAATCGATATCGCAAAAAGATTACAAGATTATGGATTCCATGCACCAACAATGTCATTCCCAATTCCAGGTACTTTGATGGTTGAACCAACTGAATCTGAAGATAAAGCTGAATTAGATAGATTTATTGATTCAATGTTAGCAATTAGAGAAGAAATTAGAGCTGTTGAAGAAGGTAAATCTGACGGTTTGATTTTAAAGAACGCTCCACATCCATTATCTGACCTTTTAGAAACTAGTGAAGAAGAATGGTCAAAGAGAGGTTATACAAGAGAGCAAGCGGGTTTTCCATTACCACATTTAAAGAATTTCAAATCTTGGCCAACTGTTGGTAGAGTTGATGATACTTATGGTGATATGAACTTAATGTGTACTTGTCCAACTGTTGAAGAAGTCGCAAGTATGGAGCTTTAAAACTTTTGTTAGACAATTAGTAATTGCACTTAAAATTTGTATTTTTAAATAGTTTAGTTTTTTTATAGAAAATCTCAAGAAGCTTAGTTAAGGTAACTGTAATTTTAAATTTGAAGCAAAAACAGAGGTAGAAATTAGGCACATGTTTAAAAAACTTTTTCAGTATAAAAGCAGTGCAATTTTAGCACCAAATTCTATAAAAAAATCTTTTGTTAGTTTATCAAAGCTGCTTCTTTTAATTTTCTATATAATTTGTTGCATTTATTGTTCTATGAGGATTTGATTTTTGGAGATCTATTGTATATAACTTTTTATAAAATTCTGTAAATCACTTTGCCTTCTAGGAATAAATTGTTTTATTTACTTTTTTTCATCATTTTTGAATAAATAGAACTTTAAAGTAATATATAAAGAAAACAGTACAAAAAATAAATAAGAAATAAATATAAATATTGAAACTTATATTAGTAAATAAATCATGCTCAATAAATTGATAGAATTTGGATGAACAGTAAATGTTTATATAGAGTAGAATGAATGGATGAAGTTTTTGTTAGATTATGTTGGTTCTTGAATGAAGAAGTAGTTTGTAATTTTTAAGTATTATGGAATTAATTTTTATTTTATATTTTTTTTAAAAAAATGCGTATCAATCTTATTTCATTAATAAGTTAGTTTATCTATCAACTTCACCGAAAACTAAATCCATAGTACCAATAATTGCAACAGCATCTGGTAATAAGTGGCCTCTAGAGATGAAATCGAAGGCACCTAAATGTGCAAAACCTGGAGTTCTAATCTTACATCTGTATGGTTTTTCAGAACCATCAGAAACGACATAAACAGCCATTTCACCCTTTGGAGCTTCAATCGCGGTATAAGTTTCACCTGCTGGGACTTGGTAACCCTTAGTGAAAAGTAAGAAATGATGAATTAAAGTTTCCATATCATTCTTCATTAATTCTTTTGAAGGTGGAGAAATCTTGAAATCTTCAACTTTGACAGGTCCAGCTGGCATGTCATTAATACATTGTTCTATAATTCT
>JAMAJE010000352.1:0-14479 GCA_023629255.1 Pichia sp. PB3310
ATTTTTTATAGTAAATTTACCATTTAATTGATGTATAATTATAATATGTATATAGTAATATAATTCTTAATGTTTAAATTACTTAATTATTATCGTAAATTGGGTAAAAATGTAATTAATAAATGATTTTGATCTGAAATAATAACATTTTTGTTTTATATGGTGTTTTAATCAATAACAGACACCCTAACATCTGTGCGGATGGAATATTTGGAATTAATCGATGTGTGAGGGGCCCATACAAAATTTTGCAGGTTTTACAATTCGCAGTGAAATGTGAGGGGTGCATTGTAAATTTTTTGGATCTGTTAGTATTATGAAAATTTGGTGTGATGATTAATTTATTACTTTGTACTTAAGATTTATATATACTTTTACATTCATTAGCAGTTGAAGATATCTCCGTAACTATCTACGTCATATTATTAATTTATTAATAAGTTTATTTATTGCCAATACTATTTAACTATTAAAGAGTTTATTTTATTATTAATATGATTGAAGAGAGAAGTTAATACCAAGTAAAATTGTTTTTGAATATTATTTTTTATCAGAGATTTCAACTAGATGATAAATTAATTGAACTATCAATGTCAGTATTTGGAATTAGTTTGAAGAAATTATTTGATTGTCAATTTTTAATAAGTTTTACTCTAAAACAATTTGTTTATTAGCAGATTGTTGTGTCGGAAAGACGTCAAACGAACATTGAAAATCACAATCAATTTTACTTATCTGAAGTTCATCAAGTTAAGTTATAAGAATAGATTCATGAATATAATGCTTGTGCTTATTTTGATTATTCAAATGCAACATCAATTAAATGTTTACTACTCATAATCAAGAGGTTATTAAACGATTGCGAAAATCATTGATTATCTTTTTTCTAAAAATATAGAAGGNTTTTGTTAAAGGAACGTTGAAAATTACAATTAAGTGTTTCAGGATTGCGATTGTAAATTTCGAAGATGATTCAACTATTTGATCCAAAGTTAAAGTTGTATTTATTAAATATGATGTTATTAGTTAAACTTGCAGAAGGGATGTGTTTATGGAAATTCAATATTGTTTATTACAATTTTATAACCATTTTTTAATCTAATAAATATTAAAATAGAAATCGAATTTTAAATAATATATATATTCCGATGTAACCTGGGGTTTCCAATTTTGGAGCTAGTAAGATCCTTAATCTTTTCATTCTTAAACCAGTGGCAACAATTGATGTTCAGTCTTGTTGTTTGATCCTAATTCCTCTGTAAAATATATGGACAACATATGTGCATGTGTATTACCATCACATCCATAAGCATGGACAATTGCAGTTTATAGAGATCCCATCTATGAAATTATAACATTTATATCATGAACTATCCATTTTAATTTTGCAATGATGCATTTATTGCTAATATGTAATATTTATTTCATTACTGATTATGAAACAAATAATGATAAAGATGATCGTGATAAAGTTTGAAGCTTGTCAGTACAGATTTGACAGAAAGAACAAAAACTTTTCAATTGAAACTATAATAATAAAATAAAAGGAAAAAGAAAATATATGAACAGATGATTCAAATATAGACTATATTCAATAATAGAGGTGTAAAAAAAATTGAATCAAAAATAACACCGCCTTGCAACTCTGGTGTCTTGATTATTCTTGTGCACTTTGGTGTCTTGATTATTCTCGTGTACTTTGGTGTCTTGATTATTTTTGTGCACTTTGGTGTCTTGATTATTCTTGTACAGTTTGGTGTCTTTTTCCTTCACTATGAATTTTTTTTTATCATTTATTAAATTAAATTAATTTTCTTTTTATTGNTTTATTGATCCATTTATTGATCCATTTATTGATCCATTTATTGATTTTATATTGCCATTTAGTATTGTCATTTAATGATATCACTTAATTCATTTAATTCCTGTAATTCATGTAATTCTTTCTATAATTTTTTATCATTAGACGATGCCATTACCATCTTATATCAAAGTTATTGACTCTCTTTTATACAACAGTACCTACAATGTCCTCACTTCTCCAGACTATTGCCGTATTCAGGATTCTAATTCTGTTCCTTCTTATGTTAAAGATCAGTACAAATTTTGGTTTTCATTTCCAAAGAATTCCATTTTTAAATATTCCTGTCCTAATTTGCCTGTCATTTTGCGTACAATTACTAAGACTGTTGTTCCTGAAGATGCAGAAGATACAATTTTATTCAAAGAATCTAAAGTTGGTCAAGTCGTTGAATGTTATGTTCTTAAAAATGGTCGTGATTCCTATTACATATTCAATAATGTTAGTTCTTCAGGCAACATATGTGAAAACTTCACTGGTTCATTAAGTCATCAAAGTTCTGACGTTAATGTTTCAGATCTTGAATCTCCTACTGGTTTAATTACTATCTACAATCTTCCAGCATTTGCACATTTATTTGAAAAACTATCTTTTCCTGGTTCTCAAGACATCTACTTTGATTTAAAATACATCATGATGGAACTGCTAATTCATTTCAAGCAGATCAATGTTCATTTGACACTTCCAGCAGATAAGCATTCTTCCATAGTGCAAGACTCTATGCACAATTATTCTGCTAATACCATGGGCATTTACTTTGCTGATTTCAAGATGTTTTATTACTATTTGTTGAATTTATCTTCTTTTGCTGTTGACGAAAAGTTGGGAATTGATGCTAGTCTTGTTGAAGAGTCGGAGATGCTAAGAAGCCAAGTTTCTGGACTAGAAACAACTACTGTATCCAGGGAATTAGTTGTTAGAAAAATCAAAATGTTACGTCCTTTTGTTATCAAAGTTATCGAAAATGAACAAGTGTTTTCCACTGTTGTCAGAGCATGTTTCATCAACGAAGATAAATCAATCAAGGTTAATGGCAGTTGTGCCTCCATTNGCAATTAGATATTTTTTAAAACATCTGCTAGTTTATACCAATGGTAATTCCATTCCTGAAGAATTTAGAAAAGCTTACATTGACAATGAATATTCAAGTTTAAATACTTTGCAGAAAGTCTTCTGGACACTCAAACAAAAGTCTTTTGCCTTGCATTCTTCTTACAATGTCGTCAAACATGGAGATCGTTATTTAGTCAGTGGACTGCCCTTTACTGCAGGTTTGGTCAAACAATGTTATACTAAGTTAATTAGAATTTACAATGACAATTTGGATAAGCTAAAATTACTGAATGTTTGTCTTGTAAATGCTGAAAAAACATACAACGTTTTGAATGGTAGGTATACTTCCAGTGGCTTGAATTTTTATGAATGTTTTCCAACTACAGAAGTTGGTATTCTTTGGGGTGCTTGCAATATTAGACAATGCAAAAATGAGATAAAAAGAGCCCAAATTTATGAATGTTTCAATGCAATTACATACAGCCTTATTTTGCTAATTTTCGTCAGTTCAGGAGGTTTGATTAGATTATACGAAATTCCAAAGCTTTCTGGTGTCAGCACAGAAAAACCTATTTTCATTTACTCCAAAGAAGGTAGGGATTATGTTTATTTTTTGACGGTTGTGAACAAAAACAATAGCTTTCAAAGAAGATTAGTTTTTTGCAACAATACAGTTTCTAAATATGTCATTAACTATATGGTAATTATAAAACAAGCATTTGCTTACTTTGCGGGAGATTTCCCTGTTGATGAGTCTCTTTATTCTAATTTTGGTTTAATGAATCATTTGAATTATAATGATGCTACTTTAGATGAAATTTGTGCTCTAGAGCCAATGGCCAGATCCACTGGAATTCAATTTATCAGGACTCACTTGTTCGTTATTTGTAGTCATGATGGTTCCAAATACACAGTCAGTAAAGCTCCTTCCAACAAGCTTTCCAAGATGATCCGAGATGCTAGTGGTAATTCTTTTAGTCCACAAAAATGGAGACAGTTCTTCATGCATGTTTCAGAAGAGGCTGGGAAAGTTGATTATCAGAAGTTGGTTGATTATGTTAACAGTGTCATATTCAGAAATGCTGGACATTCTGTCCACACTCACTTGAACTGGTATAGCAGGTTGGATAACGATGTGCAGGTGGAGAGAACTGCGTTTTTCAATGTTTCTTTTGATCTTATGGTTAAAGTCAATTCTATTTTGTTGAATGAAGAAGTCTGTGAAGAAGTTTCAGTTCCAGATGTGGTCAAAACTAATCAGCCAATTTACTTTTCCGGTGATTTGATTCTAAATGCAGCTAGATCTTTGTATAAAGATTTTTCATTTCGTGCTAATCAAGAAATGGTACTTGGTAACATTGGAATGTGCCCTCATAATTATGTTTTGCAGGCACCTACTGGTTTTGGGAAAACTGTTGTTTTTTCCATCATTATCAAACTATTTAGAATCCATTATCCTGATTTGATTAACATCGTGGTTGTTCCATATACTTTGTTGAAGGAAGACATGGTATCCAGGTTGATTTCAATTGGGTTCAGTGTTGGTAATTTCAAAGAAATAGACACAAAAAATTTGAAAGATGTATATGTTGGTTGTTTTGAAAGTATTCCCAGCGCCCAACTTGAAATTTACAGCAATCTTGGTCTGGCAGTTTTCGACGAGGCACACACTATCAATGACGAGATTTCTTTTAGAGAAATCATTCCAGAATTAAACTCTGTAGGTTTTGATCGGTTCAAGAAGATTTTATTTACATCGGCTACGATCAAGAAGGATGTTGCCAATAATGTGTTTGATATACTCAAAATTAAAAGTCCAATGGTTTATTCAAACATGATTTTTGATCTTCCAATTGAAAATTTTTATTCACATTCAATTAATTGCAGTGATATCAACAGGAAGTATGCTGTTGCAGGGAAAGAATCACCTGACAGAATGAGCATTCTCTTATATTATCTGAACCATTTTACTGCCAATATGATAAATTCTAAAGCTCTTGTTTTTTTCAATAACAGAGAACAGCTGGAAAAGTTTCAAGATTGCCATTTAACTGTTCATGGTAAGATGGAGACTGCTGAGAAAATCCAACGTTTCAACCAATTTAAAAAGAATGTTGATGTATTGCTTGGTACGAAGTTGATGTCCAATGGTCTGAATATTTCAGAAATCAAAATGGTAGTGTTTTACAATTATGTTCCTGATCCAGTTGAATTGATTCAGGCAATGGGTAGAATTAGAAATAAGGGTCTTATTCTATTTATCACAAATTTCAATGTGTGTATTCAAAAGATTATGAGTTCTTATTACAATATTAACAAAGAAACTCACTTCAACTGTTGCAATTTACCAAAGGATCTTGAATTAACTAGTATTTTCAATTATGTTGTCCACAATTTAGACCAGGATGTTCCCAATGACCTTCCACTTCCAGCAAAGATGTTAAGATGCAGAGTCTTGAAGATTATTGATAATTCATTCAGGGAAGAGTTTCATGCTGAAGGCAAATACAAGGCATTCCAACTCAGGATGATTAATGATCCTTTTTTTTTGTATTGTTACAGGGAGTTATCTATTGAGTACCCAAATAGAACTGTGTTTCAATTACAGGTTATTTTTGTTGCATTGTTTATGGGTTATTCCAACCGCAATCAGGTGTTGAAAAAGGATGGTTTTGCTGATTTTGTTGCAAAAAGTAATTTCTGGGCTAGCCGATTCCAAGAAGGTGGTGATTCAACGAAAATGGATAGTAAGTTCTTACAACTTCTTCAATCTTCTGTTAAATCAATTGAAGATTACAAAACAAAGAGACCATTAAAGTACTTTGGAAAAGATTTAGTTTTTCCGTTGAATCCTATTGATCCAAATTTATGTTCAAAATGTTTACTTCCTGAACATGGTGTTTGCAACAGGCCAGATGCTAGATTGTTTTTGTTGGGTTCTTTTCTTGGTGGTTTGGAAGGCAAGAGGTTTAAAGGAATTTCCAGAAAATTATTCTCTCTTTTCTTCCTAATGCTCCAGACCAAAGAGAATGGCAATCCTTTGATGTATCTTATACCCAACACAGATGCGGCTAATTGCGTGTAGTTTCCTAAAGAGATTATTTATATGCACCATGTATAATATTTGTTCTTAATTGGTTAGTGAAAAAATTTAATGGACTAAAACAGAAAGAAATTACGGATTATACTAAAACCGTTATTGTTTCACGTGTTTTACGTGTCTTATTATATCGACAACTGGTTGGTAATAAACACGTATTTTAAAATTTAGTTATTTCCTGTAAGATTTTGGTTCTTGTAGAATATAAATTAGAATATAAATTTTGTTTAATTTCCAATTTTATTTTTAAAAAAATAATCTGTTTCTTTTCTATCTCATCTTTTTTTATTTTTTCTTCATATAATATACTAAACTACACAAGATGGCTGCTAGAAGAACAAACAAACCGGTTATTGAAAATATTGATGGATTTTTATTCAACTTTCAAACAAACGAAATTGTAGATCACAAACTAGAGTATTTTACGCATCTTCTAAAGTTCATGGCAGGACCATTACATTATGATGCCCTTTTCAAAAAACCGCCGTTCAGCATCAATCCAATGGAGTGTACTGACCTGTTATCGAAAGCCAATTATGAGTATGCTGTTATAAGAAAGAACGGTTTAAAATACGAGTTTGCATCAAAAGGCAAGAAATGCAGAGTCATGAAAATACAAAAGTGTAATTTGTTCTGCTATTTTATTGCTGATCAGAAGGAATTGGATAAATGTTTTGGATCATTTGACGAGTTCTCCGACCCAGCAACTAGATCGAAGAGAAAATCAAGACAACCAGACCGCATCTTATCTGCTAAAAAAATCAAGACTAAAAAAACAGCCGATGAAATTATTGAAACCACCAAAGAAGAGGATGTTTCCAAAATGAAAGGTAAAATTATTTCAATATCAGAAGATGAAGAGGATGAAACTGAAGTAATAATGGCTGATTTTATAAAAGAAAAAATGTTCGACCTTGAATCTGAAAGTAATGATGATTTTAATACCTTACCTGATTTTTCCAAATTCTTGTCAGAAAGTACAGATTCTGACGGAGTCAATCATAGTTCTCAAAATGAAAATGAAAAAACTGATAATAAGGAAATTGAAGTTGTAAAAGATGATATTCTTTCTTCCAGTAGTAATCTTTCAGATGATCTTTTTAGAACAACCACATCCAATACCACCATGAGTGACCAATTCTGTTTTTCTCTCCCTACGGATGAAGATATTATGGCCGTTCCAGAATTCAACTTTCAAATGGAAACTTTTGTTAAGAAAAAGGTTCATCCTAAAATAACTTATGGTTTAAATTTAATCGATTTTCAAACACAGGACTTTTTGCACGAAGCAGTTACAAAGAATGGTAATGTGTTTAACAAGCTGGTGGAAAAAATGATTGAAATCCATAACAAAAATCGTTTCTATCAATTAAGTGTGGATGCAATTGCTTTGGTGTATGAAGGCGTTTCTCGTCTTGTTAGAGATGCAAATGTTGATGTTTCAAAGAAGCAATTTGCTTCTTATGTGTTTCTTGATCCAATTTTCATTTCATGCATAAGTGAACTGTATTCTCTGGTTTATGCTGATGTTTCTGTGTGTCCAAAATGCCTAAATATGTGTAATGATTCAAATATCTGTGCTGGTACCGTTGGTATACTTTTGATCCAAGCTTGTTATATTTTGAATTTTGTTAAAAAGTTTTCTGCAAGAGATATTTTCAAGGTTTTGAGGAAGGATAGTCTGGATTTTGCAAACGGAGATGCTGCTAACCTTGCAAATCGTCTAATTCAACAAAGTGGGCTTGCCTCCAATGATTATTTTAAGATCAGATGGAAAATTTTAGGCGAATTGGAGGTGGAGGAGAAGTTCTTTAAATCGGATGCTCCTTGGATCAAGCAAATTGCAGATCTTAGTATCAGTTCCAACTTCTCAAATGCTTCCGACTACATCAGAGGAAAGTATACTGACGATTTTCTTGTTGAATATTCTAAAAGCTCAATATTCTATCACCTTCCTCTTGTTAAAGTCACTGGAATGTGTTTCAGATGTTATGGCAAACACGGATTGTCAGCGTGTCCATATTCGCAATATAACAATATTGGTTTGATGTTGCTGTTCAATTATTGGGCCTCAAACACTGTCATGAAGGCTGAAAACTTAACGGTTGATAAAGATTCTTTGTTTGGTTTATACGTGAATGTTTCGTTAATAAAAAAGAACGGCTTTCCGTTAGTCTTTAACCAGAGGAATTGAAAAAAGGCATATTTGTATTTTCTATTTATAAATAAAAAACTTGATTAATTTATTATGTTCGAACGGTAGTTATAATATCTTTAAGTTGGAAATTATCCAATCACTACATCCTAAATGAAACAAGATGTTGAATATGTATTATAGTAATAACATACGGATGTTGGCAATAGACAGTCTAGTAAAAATGATCGGTGATGGTGAGCATTTTCTATAGGCCATGTTGCCACGTTGTGTGATGTTGTTTTTTCTTCATTTTCTGTCACCAATAAGATATAGACCTGGAATTATTCATAGATGACCATTAGTATGATCTCCTTATGGTACATGCTGCATAGAAAAAGTTAGAAGCATATTCAACAAAAACTGACTGAGTTAGACCCCACTGGTAATTTCACTGCTAAGTATGGAATGCAATTGCGATTCAGACATTGACAGGAAGTTAACAATTAAGGAAACAAAGTTGCAAGAAGATTATTGGAACAGAACTTGACTTGCTTTACAACTGGCAGAATTATTAACTTTGATTATCTATTTGAATTCTTACGAACTCAATAATAAATCGATTTTAATATAATTAATTTTGATAAATAACAGTATTAATAAATAGTTTGCGATTTGCAGTTTCAAAAAGTAGAATCGATAAAGCAATCCCGTTTATAATTATATGAAAAAACAGAAGACGGGTGTCCATGGAAAGACTTCAAACGAATCTTGAAATTCACGATGTTTTATTCTAGCATGTATTTTATGTGTCATACTATAATCATTTTTATTATCAAGTCTAACTGTTTAAACAATTTTAGCTAATATTTATACGAGTTTTAGTGGAAAGGTTTTTGAAATTATAGATTGCAACTTTGAAAATGACAACCAAGGTCTATATGTTCTAATAGAATTTATTGCCTTACGATTTAATATGTGCAATTAGTTTTCCGTTTGATCACAATGAATTTTATAATGAGGATGTTGAAATAATGTATGAAGTTGTTCAAATACCATAAGTACACTGTTTAGACGTTTTAATTAAATATTGAAAAACAATCAAATATTAAGCTAATTCATTAATATCATAAAAGAAATGCATAAATATTGATTTCAATTGATCTTATCGTTTATATAAAAGAAAAATTTGCTAATATAATAAGACTTGCTAAAATAATAGAAATGTAAATTATCAGCTGTTACAAAAAGATTTGATTAAACTTGAAAATTAAAATCAATTGTAAGATAATGCACACGAGATTATGAGATACATGTGTATCAATTGGCTAGTTAAATATTTAAAAATATATTCTTACAAAGAGTTTGTATTAATGATGATAATGAGCAATTAACCTTTGAAAACAAGTTATCAAATTTCACATTTTTTCAAATAGAAAAAGATTTTGACATAGAAAGAGTTCCATTGAGCATTGAAAATCATGAATCCTGCGTTTATTTGTTTTTACATTTTAAGTGAAAGTATGTTTTTTCAATTCAAGCTATTAGAATTGTTCATTAAAATAATTTTAATAGTGGGATTATTTTTTTCTGTTCAAAATATTTTTACTGAAAGGATTAGTCAATATATCAATCAAATGTTTGTATTAAATTAGGTGGACATAAATATATTTATTGCTTGGTTCAATAGTAGAGATTAATATCAATATTAATAAAATCGTTTAGTTACAGTTTAAATATAGAAGGAATATGTTGACAGAAGGAATTCAATCGTATGTTGAAAATGACATGAAGAATTAATCTAGTTATCATTCCAAGCTTTCAACTGGAATTTTAAAATCAATAAATACCAATTTTAATTTAAAGTGAGAAGTTTAATTTTTGTTTATGTATTTAAATATTCTGATGTTATTTTAAATACATTTATTATAATAATATGATCAGAAAATAATAAGTAATGAAACTCTGATTAATCAAGGAGTGGTTCACGGGAAGAAATCAATCGAACATTGAAAATCACAATGAAGTTTTTTACGAATAGTTTTATGAAGTGGAAGAAAGAATACCTTTATATTCAATTGAATTTTTTAAATATATGTTATGCCAGTTCAAATTAGAAATGTTTCTGATTAGCAATGATAATATAGCCGTTAAACAATATAATAAAATAAATATATTAATAACTTTTGTCTTTTAAAATACACAAGAAGGGTGTTACGGAAAGAATTCAATTGAAACTTGAAAATCACAATTGAGGTTTAGTTCATGATATAGAGATGTTATTTTTATAATATTAATAATTGTTTCAGATTGATTTATGAAAATATGTCTATGATTAATTTTTTTATTTAAAGTAATTAGTTTTAGAAAAGATAATAAGATCTAATAATTAAATCCAGAAAGATTATGCATTTTTCAGTCAGCATATTATATAAAGACTTTATTTTGTGTTTAATATAAAAAATATTTAAATTGCATTACTATTTACACAAATCTATACATTATTTCAAAAAATAAATTCATGTTCCAGTTTCATTTTGTTGCTAATAGTTTATCTCAATTTGTAGATTTTATATATTTAATACGTTATTCATTCCAAGTTTATTATTTTGCAAACATCATAAATTGTTTTTATATGCATTTATAAAATATTAGCTTTAAATAAATCTGGCTCCTGTTTTGATTTAATATATTGATCATGTTTTAAAACGAATTTATTGCTTAATAATATTACTTGATATTAACTATCAGGATGAATTTTATTAGATAATGTGACAATGTGACAATAAAAACGTAAATATTAAACCGTTTGATGTGTTAAAATTGACCATCAGGTTTAAATGGTTTTAATAATATTGATAAATTAGAATAGTTCAGATTGCACCGATGATCATTAACAATTAGCACAAAAACAATATATAAAAAAATCATTCCTTTGATTTAAAAAATAATCAGATATGAAGTGTTTTAGAACAGTTAAAATATTGTTTTAATTAAATCTGTTTGTTTGATGATAAATCGATCGTGTATTAAAACATTTCCTATGATCTTCAAATAATGATATATAAACCTTAATGATAATAATTCAGATCAGATGAATATCGCGGTAATGAATTATTTTGTTATAATTATATAAAACATTGGCATCTAAAAATTAATAAACATTTTTTAACTAATATTAGAAAGAAACATTGATGTTAATATTGTCTTTATATATTATCATTTTAGAATAAGCTATTATATTTGTTTATTATTCCTTAACAATATATCAATTAAACTGTAAATGTAATATATTTCTTTTCCATGATTGTGTTTTCACATTCATAGTGTTTAATAGAAAGAATTCATGTGAAACTTGGAAATTGTTTTAGCTTGTATATGAACATGTAGGTAGAAATTGGGAGAAAGTATCAAATTACTTCGTTTCTTTTAGCCTTAAAACATGTTAAATCATGATTATTGTATTTAGAGTGTGTTATCTACTGTAATTTAAAGGTGTTGAAAGCTATTTGAGGAATATTTCAGTTATATTGAGCAGTAATGTATTACTAGTGTTAAATATGTATGCAGTAGATCAGAGAAAAAGATGAATGAGAAAATGAGAAAATGAGAAAATGAGAAAAACAGAAACCTCGGAGATGATAAAAAAACGGAGATGATAAAAACGCGGAGAAAAAAACCGTTGAAGTTCAATTAAGCCCAATGTGGAAAATACCCTATTGGGTTATTTCCAGTGATTTTAAAATTATACAGAAATTCTATACAAATTAGTGTCTAGGTACATATTTTACGGCTGATTCGAAAAAACAAGGTTATATGTTTGTAGCATATCTGAGCGACGAGATATACGCATTTTAAAAGCTATGACAATCCGAAATGTTGCGATTTACGAATTTTGAAACTCCCTTATGAGAACCGTTACCGATTAAGTAAAATGTATTTCTTATATAATTTTAAATGGAGAATCCATTTAAAATTATTATATTGTAAAAATGTTGAGTGGTTCTTGAGATAATTAAAAATAAATATTGTAAAAAACATGAAATCTGAAATTTTGATGAGGATATTTTAGAAAGTAAAAATATATTATCTAAAGTAATTATATAAAATGAATATTGATATAGGAGCAATATTAGATGCAATTTTCATTGCTTATATTATTCTTAAAATAATAATAAATTAATGTTGAGTAGTTATTGAGTTGTGGCCAAAATTGTCGATAAAGAACCTCATTTTTTTGTATGTTTTTGAAGATCATATCTTTTCCGTTATTGGTGGCCATCTTTGTATTGTTTTAATCGATGAAGATTTTAAACCAAGTCTGATACGTGTAATTATAAGCTAACAACTGATTATTCTGATGAGATAGAAGTTATTAAAGACCTGAAAAATATTCTTTATTTTGTCTGTTTTTGGGAACGCTTACTGTTTTGTTAGTTTTCAATTGATTGTGCTTAATATATAACAGATTGATCATTTTATTGAGAGTATTGCAACCTATAAAGTATATTTATCCTATCCTAACCTGGCTAATGATTTAAGGTTAAGTATTGTTTACTACTATTGAATGTTATTATGATAATGATTATGTGGTATTATTATTGATTATTATTAGCGTTATTATTGATTACTACTATTGATGATTATTGTGAATTATTACTGAATATTAATCCTGAACATTATTATTAAGTACTACTCATGAATATTTTTGTTCATGACTATTATTGAAACTTAGTATTAATTATTATTATCGAATCCTGTTATTGATTACTGCTATTGGATATTAGTATTGATTAGTATTATTGCAATTATTTTTGTTTATTATTATCGAATATTATAATTTAAGATATTTTGCTTCTTATTATTGAATACTATAATTGAAGATTTATTGATTGGTGCTATTGATTATATTGATTGGTGCTATTGCTTGTTATTATTGAGTATATTGATTGGTAATGTTGTTGATTATTAGTATTTATTCTTATTGAATTATTATTGCTTGATATTATTGATTATTTAGCTAATTGATATTATTGATATTATTGATTAAAGTTAACGTTATGTTATCATATAATCTTTTTGTTTAGTATGTTATTTGTTTATCAACACCCACCATCGCACCCAACCAAGGATACCCAACCAGCCTATCAATCGAACCTATCAATCGAACTTACCAATAGAACCTAAGAATCGAACCTACCCGTCGAACCTATGAATCGAACCTACCAACGCAACCTATGAATCGAACCTACCAACGCAACCTATGAATCGAACCTACCAACGCAACCTAAGCAACGCAACCTAAGCAATGGAACCTAAGCAATGGAACCTAAGCAATGGAACCTAACCGAGTAACTAACCAAGTACCTAACCATGCACCTAACATGTACGCAACCAAATACACCAAATACACCAAATATACCAATACACCGAATACACCAAATACACCAAATACACCAATACACCAANAAAGACGTATGGGAGATGGTTTCGTGTGTTATTTGCAAGTATCCAACCAAATACACCAAATACACCAATACACCAAATACACCAAGTACCTAACCAAGTAGCCAACCAGAACCCCAGCCTTGACCCCACGTTGGCCCAACCCAGACACGGGTAGGGGAATGGGAGATGGTATAAAGACGTATGGGAGATGGTTTCGTGTGTTATTTGCAAGTATCCAACCAAATACACCAAATACACCAAATACACCAAGTACCTAACCAAGTAGCCAACCAGAACCCCAGCCTTGACCCCACGTTGGCCCAACCCAGACACGGGTAGGGGAATGGGAGATGGTATAAAGACGTATGGGAGATGGTTTCGTGTGTTATTTGCAAGTATCCAACCAAATACACCAAATACACCAAATACACCAAGTACCTAACCAAGTAGCCAACCAGAACCCCAGCCTTGACCCCACGTTGGCCCAACCCAGACACGGGTAGGGGAATGGGAGATGGTATAAAGACGTATGGGAGATGGTTTCGTGTGTTATTTGCAAGTATCCAACCAAATACACCAAATACACCAAATATACCAATACACCGAATACACCAAATACACCAAATACACCAATACACCAAATACACCAAGTACCTAACCAAGTAGCCAACCAGAACCCCAGCGGTACGACAAGGTACGACAAGGGGTACGACAAGGTACGACAAGGGGTACGACAAGGTCTCAGGGGTACGACAAGTCTCAGGGGTACGTCTCAGGGGTACGTCAAGGGGTATGTCATTATTGGTCGGAGGGGTATGTCATTATTGGTCGGAGGGGTATGTCATTATTGGTCTCAGGGGTACGACAAGGTCTCAGGGGTACG